>JAECUM010090547.1:0-144535 GCA_016617855.1 Megalonaias nervosa | reverse complement strand
AAACCAACAGGATCATATTAAATCGAACAAATCAACGATGAACTGCAACGTAGAATCAAATCAATAACAGTTAAATAATCGAAGATCGTTATCAAGGTACAAATTGTCGTTCATAACCGTGCTGGGGTGTCCGCTGGAAGCGACAATTTACACTGGACTTCCACAACCAGCACGATTCGATTATTTGATAAACAAACGACATCTAAGATATTTTACAGAGTATGGAAATCTTAAACGATGGCGGGCTGTAGAAGCTATGCGGAAAACCAATGGAGAAGTTATACCATTTTCTGTTGATGGTAGAAAACACTTGAAGATATTCTTTAACGATGTAATGTTTACAGAATCGGGTTCACGAGAGGAATGTCGCAGACAGGGTGGAGTTTCTATCGAAGACCTTGTAGATAAAATAGTACAGGAATATGAACAACTGTAAGAAGATCTGAGAAAAATTTTAATCAGTATACAGTTGAATATCCAAATGATGATCTTAGACTCAGAATCATCAGGGCAGTAGAGCACCTGAACCATGTGAAATCTGATGCAGAACTCTTAAAAAAATCCATAAATACAATTAACAATTCACACGAGTGATGACGCGATAGTATCAGGTTTAAAACACAAATCCAGATCTCTTGATTATTTTAAGATCCCCGAAGCCCAATTGCTTACGTTCAAACTACCTCGGTTGGGCACGGATAAAATGCAGCAAGATCTCAATGACATAATTGACAAATATTTTCCAATGATCTATTCCGCATGGCAGAAGTTACGGGACCCTCCAGATATTCTCCGACATGACAACGATCCAACAGGTGGTCGTCGTCATGTGTGGCCGGGTATTGTCAATATCACGTCGACGATTTCTGTAGATCTGGTCTGTGATGCAATCGACGGTAGCTATACCGCATCTGGGCAAGCATTACAAAGGCAGGCCCAGCAGGGATATGTTCTTTAGAGCTTTTCTCCGGATGTTCCGCAGAGTCATTTGACTGTGTAAGTACCCGTTAATCCTGTTTATTTACGATATCATAATCCATCGCTATCGTCTAACCGGCCAAGATGGTAATTTATTGGACACACGTGGTGAAGAATTAACTCTTAGTTTGTATGTGCATGACAGGCCATAAAATGGGTCGTCGTGAAACAGCCCACGATGAACGGCCTTTCTCGGCCAATGACAAAAATAGTAAAACAATTTTGTCGTTATTTTCTTTTTGGTCTTTATTTTTTCCTGTTGTCTGGGCTATTCTTCTCATTCTGTGGGAATCTTAATAGATTCCAACACAAGTCGCTTTAGTTGTCTCGCAAGTGCACTTACAGTCGCTCGAGTTTCATATTGTCGAGACAAATCTGATCGTATTTTCTCAATTGCGCTTGACAATGGAACAAATTTAGCTATATCATGCTGTTCGTGTAAATCCGCCAATGGCAATTCCATTTCGTGTTGGAGTAATTTGATAAATCTATACTCAGCCACTAGTGTATATCTGCCCTCTTCACATCTCTGCTGTATCATCTCAAATTCATCGTTGATTTGTTTCAACATCAAGTTGAATCGCGAGACTATCTTGCTGCAATTGTTCGATCGTAGAAATAATCTCGTTAATATTTTCCTGGTTCATTATAACAATAAATGCATTTCTTTTATAGAAGATTTTATCTAGGCAAATTTGATAAACTTACCTATGTCCATGTCACCGGGACACCATGTCGCATGAATATTTAGCAGCGTATGTGTATCGACACCGTTAAAAATAACCAAACAATTACAGTTATCTCTGATCACTTTGGGAATCTGCGTGTACCGCTGGGTGACGTAAATGACATCTGTGTTTCTATGTCTGCCCCGTGAAAATATTCTGACTGGATTTGCTTGTTTATCAAGCATGACATTTTCGTAAACCACTAGATTGTTGATATCCTCGTTAAGATCCTCGACGGACGGCGCTTCATCGATATCTGTTATGAATTCAATAACATCGTCCTCGGCTGCTGCAGATTCATTAAATTCCTTGAGAACATTATAGCATCGTTGGTCATCCACAGATGGCGCTACTAAAAAGAGTTTGTCCCATTTGAGCCCCCTCATTATCAGGTTGAGCAACAATTGAGTTTTACCCTACCCAGATGGACCAATTATAATAGTTCGAATGGAATTTGGCAACACTGGATGACGCTTGACCAGTATTTGCTCACGTGTAACTGAAATGTCAATCACGTTCATATTGCACAGATATAATATCACTAATAATCATGAGCTTATATTGTGTTAGATGCAAGTCGGTTACTGGTACAAAATTTCTGAGAGAAACCACGTTGAAAAAAAATCGTCGGCACTTACAGGTAAATGTGTAAAATGCGGCACACGAAAATATAATTATTCCTGTTGCAAAAAAAGGTGGCGATACTGCTAAGGCACTCGGGGAAATACCTGGAACACCATGGGTTAAGTATCCTGTGGAAAACATCTTCCAGGATACAATTATTGTGGTCCTGGAATTCGCCTTGATATTAGACTTGACGAAAAAGATCAACCAAAACCAGGCGAAATTCTGATAAATGCGATTGATCAAGCGTACCATGTTCACGATATCGCGTTTAAAAGTCCAGATCTACAACAACGACATATCGCGGATTTCAGACTGGTTTACGTGCTAAATTCGATAAAGAATAAAAACATACGAGAATCACTCGCGAATTGGTTGTTAAGATCGGCGATGGAAGGTAAAATAGTGTTAGGATCGGGTAATTAAATGCCAACCATTACATAATGGAGTCGGTTTATTATAGTTCAATCGGATACTTGAGAGGTACAGCAGCAATTAAAAAACTCGCCGATGCAGCTTGTGTTACACGAGCTGTATCCGCAGATGGGTTGTCACGAAAGGCCATATGGCCATATGGCTAATTTATCTTCAACGTCCCAGAACAATTCAGCATGGACGGTTATATATTAGCACACCCAACAAAGTTCATTGGGCAGATATCTTGTTTTTACCACATGACGTACACAAACGGCGCACATACAAATACGCGTTGACTGTCATAGATGTTGCAAGCAGATACAAAGAGGCTGAACCATTATCGTCTAAAACAATAACTGTAGTCGCAGCAGCGTTTGAACGAATTTATCAACGTGGACCATTGCGCTGGCCACAATTGCTACAGGTTGATTCTGGCAAAGAATTTCTCGCCGATGCAACAATAGCACGTTAAGATCAGACGTGGACACACCGCGAGACATCGAGATCAGCCAATCATTGAATGATTTAATCAAACACTTGCAAAGCGACTCTTTGGACATGAATATGTCCAAGAATTACTGCACATTCAGGACAGATCTCGTGAATGGGTTGCGATACTGCCTCATGTGGTGGCCGCGCTAAACAACGAGGTCACGAGTAGAATTAACATGAAACCTGTCGATGCAATCGCGAAAAAAGACATACCAAGGCGAAAATCACCAGATCAGCTACAACAACCAGTGTTGGGCAGTAAAGTAACAGTGAGGTATTTATATGAACCTGGTGAACTTGAGGGTGGTGCAGCAAGAGCAATGGATCCCATGTAGAGTGAAACAACACATAAAATTTTCAGCGTGGTAAGATCTACTACGCAACCACCAATATATAGATTAGATTCAACAGCTCCTCAAAGTGGATTTGTGCTTGAATAATTACAGGTAATTCCCGAAAAATACCCAGTTACCACTAGATTGGATACGGCGTTGCAGACATTAGCGGACTCCCCACATGTGTCAACAAGAAACGCTAACAAGAGTCACACCCGCTGCGGAAAGAAGCTCCTCTACGTCTGTTACATTCCAGATATGTTAGAGACATTTTTGTGTGTGTGGCCGAGACTTCTATCGATTCTGTCTACTGTAAATTGTCGTACATCATTAGGAAAATATTGACACAACATTAATGTGTTACAGCAGGCGCAATGATTATTTTGTCGTTGTTTCTGCATCATGACAAATTCAAAATCAAGATCAAATTGGCGCTGTTTTGTTTTGTTGTCATCTCTCGCATAACCAGCTAATTTTGTCTTCACTGCGTTGATAATTCCTGGTGACGCTGTTATATAAGAATGAAAATAAATATTATTTCTAAATAAATATTATATAAGGATGAAAATAAATATTATTTCTAAATAAATATTATAATCAGAATCAGAATAAATATTTATTTAGAATCAGAATAAATATTATATTCTGATTCTAAATCAATATTATATCAGAATAAAATAAATATTATATCAGAATGAAAATAAATATTATATCAGAATGAAAACAAATATTATATAAGAAAAAAACCAATATTATAATATGATTCTGAATGAATCTGATTCTAAATACATATATCCGAATAAAATAAATATTATAATCAGAATACATATTATAATCTGATTCTGAATAATCTGATTCTAAATAAATATTATAATCAGAATTAATATTATAATCTGATTCTGAATAAATCTGATTCTAAATAAATATTATATCAGAATAAAATAAATATTATAATCTGATTCTGAATAAATATTATAATCTGATTCTAAATAAAGATTATAATCTGATTCTAAATAAATATTATAATCAGAATAAAAATAAATATTATAATCTGATTCTGCATAAATATTATGATCTGATTATAAATAAATAATTTTGTTTTACTGTAGTTCGACTCTGTCAGGAATTCTGCCAAGGGTTTATCTTAGCCATTACCACAGTCACTGGTCCAGTACCTTCACTGTCGCTACTTTCACTTTCACTTTTATAATGGACCGTTTGATGATCTGACAGAATCTTTCTCAACTGCCTTACACGATTTTTCACAATCTTTTTTGTTTCGTATTCGTGAGATAATTTTGATCTTATTTATTCAATCGCGTTTGCAAGTGAAACGAATTTTTCAACTTGCGTGTCATCGACCGTTGCCAAGGTTTCTAACATCTATCGATAAATTAATTTCATGAATATGTAATCAGATGGTAAGGTATATTTATTTTCAAATTTTCGTTGTTGTAAAGATTCAAAATCACAAATAATCTTTCCAGGATTGAATTGATCAGAGATCTTTATTCCGTCATATTGTAATTTCCCAGTTGCAGAAATAATAACATTAATATTTTCGTAATTCATTATATAATAATGTTTGTTTAAATTGAAAATATTTCTGAATAATAATAATCAGATAAAAATATTTCTTAATAATAATAACTGAATAATAATAATATGAATAATAATAATAATCAGAATAATAATAATAATCAGAATAAAAATATTTCTCAATATAAAATAACAATATTAATAATGAAAATATTTCTGAATAATAATAATCTGAATAAAAATGTTTCTGAATAATTTGAATAATAATAATCTGAATAATAATCTGAATATAAAAATAAAAATAGTAAAAATACTTCTGTAATAATAATCTGAATAATAATAATAATAATAATAATAATAATAATCAGAATAAAAATATTTCTGGATATAAAAATAAAAAAAATAATAATAAAAATATTTCTCAATAATAATAATCTGAATAATAATAATCAGAATAAAAACATTTCTGAATCAGAATAAAAATAAAAACGAAAATATTTCTGAATGAATTTCTGAATCAGAATAAAAATATTCTGAATAGAAAAATAAAAAAACATTCTGAATATAAATAAAAAATAAAAATAAAAATGAACAAAAAATAAACAGTAGCGATGATGATCGGTCACCATTCTACGGGGTCCCTTCCTTGCCAGTAAAGCCTTTACCACGAGGTCCATTTTTTAGGGTCCTTCCATTAAATATATTATATTATTATTCCATTGCAGTTAAAGGCCTTTCTTATGGCCCTCAGTCACCCCATGAGGCTTTTTCGTCTGGCGACATTCTTTCTGAATGTCCTTGTGTGGGGTACCCTTCAGTGAGGTCACAGGGTTAAAGAGATCACATCACCCTACTGTTTATTTTTGGAGGGTTCCAGTTTGCAATGTCATGTACACACCCCCCAATATCAAACCCCGAGGTGAGTGAAAACAACACCCACCACGTGTTTGACGTGGTGAGGAGGTGTACATGAAATCCCTTGGGGAGGAACCCCCCACTTAATATACAAAATTGGCACCATACCGCCCACCGTCGACAATGTGTCGGTCACAGGTTTGGAACTCAAGTCCTCTGGTATGAGAATTCACCGCTCTAGCATTGCACTACAGACTCTCCTTACAAGTATATGTTTTAGAAATGATTATAAAGCTATCTAACGGTGAATTCCTACAAGTGATCAGTATACTGAAATTATAAATTGCAGCGTGGATTTATTTCAATTTCCATAAAATGAATCGTAAAATATAATATCTTGCACATTTCTGCCGAGATAAAGTAACACAGGTACTGCTATCAACCGTTGCCAAGGATTCTCTAACATAAATCGATAAATCAGTTGCATGAATCTGCCAGGTAGTAATGCATATATTTACTGCTGTAATGATTGATTCACACAGTTGAGATATACACAATTACACCACACAGAGGCTTCAGAATGAATAAATAATTATTCTATCATTAATTCCTACAAGTGATCAGTATACTGAAATTATATAAACTACAGCATGGATTTATTTCAGTTCCAAACACATAATACATTTCTGCCGGGTTAAAGTACAATGCAGGCCTGTGTGCAGTTAACTTACATGCAGAATCTGGACATGAATATATATGACCTTGACTGATTTGGCGAATCGCGTTATAACTATATAGCGCTATTCGCCAATCGATGCGAATAAATAAATAACCATTGTTTTCTGATATTGGGGAAGTATACATATTTATATGCATTTATGTATTTATGTATATTTCCCCCAATCGACTATGCAGTAACAAGGGAGACAACTGCTTAATTACTCTACCAACGAAGACAGAGTTATATTCCTTTATGTGTGTATCGAGAACCCAGACTTCCATCATTTGCCTAAATTTGATGATAGAGATATCAGAATGTATAAATAATACTTCTATTTCGGTATGAAAAATGGAATATCATTTTTACTGTGCAGTCCTCGCTTGAAATTTTCCTTGTAATCGTCGCCATGCACGTTCATCACGTGAGATATGCATGACGGAGCGTAATCGCTGTGAGAATCCTTTTCCGTAAACTCTATCAACGAAATCTACGAAAGTAATACCATTTTATTCACTGAACTTAACTTTAGTCCACGGAGGTAATTTGTCAGCAATACAGATTTCCTCACTATCGTGAATGAATAATTTTGTCTTCATTATATTATTAATTATATTCTTTAATTTAACTGGCAGCGTACCTGAATATTATTCGCTGTGTGTATTTCTTTGAAAATGTTGATTTGTATATATTATCTGCGACATGTTGTACAACAGCCGGAAAAATATCAAAATATTTACCAGCTGCATTCATCGAAGGAAATATTATTTCTTCGCCTGTTTCTACATTTACAGATTTAACAACCCTCCTTTCAATCATTTTGTGCTTATCAGTACAACCATGTGCAAAATTCTGGCTTTGTGCTATAGCTTGTGAATTAATTAAGGAGTTATCTTTCGGATCTGAATTAATTTGATCAATCACAAGACCGTTTCAATTATTCCATGAAAACATTCGTACACTAATCTGTGTGTTAAATATCTTTTCCCCCAACAGTAAATCTATAATAACCAACATTATGAACATCACCGACTGTTTTTTCCGTCGACAGATTCTGATTACACCATCACGAGATGCTATATAATTATTGATGATGGAATGTTTCACGAATTCATTTTGTTCCATTTATATAATGATATTATTTGTGCAATATGATTCTTTTGAAAATTTGGCGAGATAGTCTTCTGCGGTTTTTATAGGAGATTCAGCTGTCAGGGCGTTATTTTGTTTATCATAATATCGTTAAAGCTCTCTGTATGTTTTACCGCCGCATTGCACGCACAACTGAGTTTCTTTTCTGACTCCAACACCACATCCTAAACACGGTTTTTGGTCCTAGAATGCCACGTCTAACACTTTGCATATGATAACCACAGAATTCATTTACGCAGACTTTGTTACAAGGATCTGAAAAACCGATCATAAGCCATCGACATTGATTCTCCGTTTGAATCATATATCTATCTATCTATCTATCTATCTATCTATCCTATCTATATCTATCTATCTATCTATCTATATATATATATATATATATATATATATATATATATATATATATATATATATATATATATATATATATATATATATTATTAAACTTCAATTTAAAGATATATTTGTCTTAATTATAATATGGAGGAATTATTTGCAATCAAACCCTCTAAAGCCAGATTCGATCTGAATAAAATACCTAAACCTAAATTCAGTTTTTCGATGCAAGATCTTGCTTTAACAAACAGGGGTATAACTAATCGTATATGTGAAGCCAAGAAGGAATTTCGTGAAGATGGTAAGGCTCATGTGTGGTCAACATTCAGAATTATGCGCAACACCAAAGTGTCGCCGATGCTACAATGAATGACAAACGAGCAGCGACAATTATTAACTACCTTGATATTCATCAAGGAAATCAAAGGTATTTTATTCTAATAAAATTTATTTTAGAGACAGAAGACGACACCTGGATTATCCGTGACAAGCGTGACCCTGTCCGCCTGACACAGTCAGGACACGCTGGAAATATTATCACGCTAAATAAAAATTCCAAACCAGGAGCATTGACTGGCATTGACAAACCATATTATGAACGAGCATATCCTGTTGTTGCAGTTGTTTATGCGATATATCCGATGAATGATAAACCCAACGTCAATGATCTCAAACCGATGAAATTTTCTCGCTTAAATTGTGTAGCCGAGCGAGTAACAAAACACTTCACAAACGCAATGCGTGGAAAAGGTTTAATTGATTTGCGACTTAAAAAAATAAATAAATGGGCAGAAGCAGTTAAAGATACCGGAGCGTCTATCAGCTATGTTGCTGAGCTGGGAAAGAAACTGAAATTTCCAATAACAGTGAAAACACTAAGCGGAGATTTTGTATAAATCGAAATATGAATTAAGAGGAGCTCCGATAACGATCATTGATCATAACGCACATGCATGGACTGTGGTAATAACAATATTTCCACGGGATAGATCAGTTAAATTTTATAGCGATTATATCTTTGATTTTATCAGAAATATCAGTAAGAGTGACCCTGTGTCTGTTTGGTTATTTCAAAGTTCCGATGATGGAAATTATCATCAGTTTGTACGGCCTAATGGAGACATTGATCGTGCAGAATCTCTCCACGAAGAAATGAAAAATCTTGCGTTGAAATATACCCCTGACGATGTCAAGGTTGGACAATTACTGAATAATTTTTTTTTATCGTTCCATCAGTTGCTGCTCACTTTGCTCAGGAGAAAAATTCATGGAAACCAATACGATTGGAATTTCTTGAAGATGTCCAGCGTAGTTGTATCGAATACGGACACGGCGGATTATGGAATATTACATACGATTATAGCGATGTTATCTTGGTTGATATGGCAGCATGTTATCCTGTAAGTT
This sequence comes from Megalonaias nervosa, assembly GCA_016617855.1. NCBI lineage: Eukaryota > Metazoa > Mollusca > Bivalvia > Unionida > Unionidae > Megalonaias > Megalonaias nervosa. The sequence continues at coordinate 134,951 of JAECUM010090547.1, read as the reverse complement.
TTCATGGATTCGGACAGTGTTCTGAGTATTTCAAAAGATTTGGACATCCAACACACGAGATGACCAGAGTTGCGATAAACGGACCCTTACCAGATTTTGATTAACTGTATTCGCCTGTATAGAGTCATTCGAATTTGCACTGAATCTTCATCCGATTATTTATGCTTGGTTTGGAAGACATTTTTCATAAAAATGTTGGGCTCCAATAGTTTTATTGCGATACATGCTTGATGTAGCAATATTGATATCATTGAAAGTAAATGAAGCCATTGTATCATATCTTCCGCAGAAACAAGTTTGATGCAGATAAAGATATAAGGAAAGAATTTCCAAATATTGACGAGGACGAAATTACTGAACTTATTAATAATGTATCTGAATACAGAAAAGAAAATAATGAGAAACTTGCAAAGGATCTCGGCAGAAAAATAATCAGTAAGTTTACTCAGGGTAGTTCATGTGATCATAAACGACATTGTACAAGGTTAATTATGGACGATGCTGAACTCGATTTTATAATTACTGATACAACAGAGAAAGGCACATTTATAAGTCGAAGTAATGCTTATTTATCAGACGGAATTAAATTAGGTGTAATTGTGAGCTATATTGATGGTGAGTCACTGCAGTTTACTCATTTAAGATCATCGATGTTAGCATACGTTTCGGTAAATTTATTATCAATGATAAACAGATTTTCCGATACCGCGGTTAGGATTGCCACGGATTCATTTTATATAAATAAAAAATATACAGATTTGTTAAAACAATTACATATTGACAATTATGCATCATGGGGCAAATGGAGAATAAAACGAGAAAATGTACTTAGTTATTCTGAATCAGCTGACGTTGAAATTAAGGGTATATATTACAAGAATAATAATCAAATATCAAAATCATCAGCACCATCTGTATATGATCCTGTGGACAGACATAAAACAGTTTATCTTAATGGGCATGGAGGTTCTGGTAAAACAACTCGTGCGATTGAATTATTTAATAATTGTTCAGATGTCATTGTTTTGACACCCACACTTAGACTCGTCAGAGAAATGAATGAACGTAAAGTAAAATCTCAAACGTATCATAGTTTTTCACATGGTGCGGAGACACATGGACTTCTGAACAAATGGGTGAAAAATATATCCCTAAGATTATTATCTGGGATGAAATATGCACGGTATCGTTGGAAGTATTAAAAATGTTTCTTGATTGGTTATTAACAAAAAATACTGCTGTGATAATGTGTGGCGATCATGGTAAACCGCCACCTTTTGTTGGACAGTCTCCACACGAATGGCTGTAAACGTTTGTAGATTATTACGAAGAAATAACTGATGATCATGGAGCTATTGATGAACCACTAAAAGAATTAAAAAAATTAATTAGGCTGCAGCCAGATAAGATTCAATCTGAGATAATGCGTGAAGTAATAACAGAAACTCCTATAAATGATTTTTGGAATCTGTGGAGACCTACTGATCTGATAGTTGCAAGTAGAAAAATAGTTCGTGATACACCTCAACATCAATTATTTCTGTTACATAAGGAAAAATTTTCAGATCTACCTGTACCATTGTGTTATCGCCCAGCAGATACTGGACGACAGAATAATGAAGTTGAGATTCCTGGAATTAATGAGAAACAAATTCTTGAACTAAATGATATTGTTTTAGTTCCTGTCAATGCTGTTGAGAGTGCCTTACCGCCTGACGGAGTCAGGGACAAATCACCATGGACGCTAGGATACGCCATAACGATTCACTCGTCACAGGCATTAACTATTTCAGATACAAATATTTGGATTATTGATGATCGTATTGAGTGGTCAAACTTAATTTATCTCGCAGTGTCTTGGGTCAGAAGAATATCTCAACTGCGGAGGGTTATCATGGATTGCGTAATAACCAAAGAAATCACTGATGATGTTAATAACGACTTCGTCGTCATCAAGAAAAAATTATCTGGTTATAAACAATGTGACAAAAAGATAAGCGCGACCTTGATCTCGATGCCGAATTTATTATGACATTAAAGCAACTACGAAATAATCATTGTGCGAATTGTAACGCAGTAATGTTGTGGCAGTATTCGAATAATAATCCAAGACAGTTCACCGTGGATAGAATTAATAGTAGTCTTGGTCACACACGCGAAAATGTGATGTTGACCTGTCTTGAGTGTAATCGACGTCGAGGAGCTAGTTTACAAAAGTGAAGGGGGTGGTAATTGTGTGTCTTCAGGAATTACTTGTAATTGTTCACGTACAAATCCACGTTGAGGAGCAGTTGAATCTAATCTGAAGATTGCAGGTCTACCCGTGGACCTTACCACGCTGGAAATTTTATGTGTGGTCACACTCCAAATAGGATCAGTTGCTCTTTTTTTTACCCCCTTCAAGTTCACCAGGTTCATATAAATATCTTACAGTCACATTACCTAGTACTTGTTGTTTTGAGGAAGAGTCATGTCGTTGTATTGGTATATACTTCTTTGTGATTGCATTGGCAGGCTTCATAGAAGTTGCACGAGTAATTTCATTATTTAACGCAGCTATCACACTTGGTAATCTTGTAACCCATTCGCGAGATTTCATATTTGCCTGAACATTGTTCAGGGATATTTCCTTTGCATATTTATATCCAAATAACCGCTCAGCAAGTGTTCGATTAAATCGTTCAACGATTGCCTGATCGCGATGAATTGAAGTGTGTCCTCGTCTAATTTTGACATTATGGTTTTTCATCAACGATGATACTGCACCAAGAAATTCTTTGCCAGGATCAACCTGTAGTAGTTGTGGCCATCGTAGACCAACGCGTTGATAAATTCGTTCAAAAGCAGATGCAACTTCAGTTGCTGTTTTAGTTGATAGTGGTTCTGCTTCTTTATATCTACTTGCAACGTCAACGTCTCTATGTGCGTGATTGACGTCTACCGGTTTTAATGACAAAACAAATTTATAAAGCTGACCGTATTGTCGTCCTAATAACTGTTCCAAAAATTATCATTAATGGTTAATTGAATTACCCACCCTTACTCTTAGTAAAAACGGGGGGGGGGGCAGAAAAATGCTGTCAGGGAGGGGATCTGTCAGAAGGTTCTTCTCTTATCAATCGAACACATTAAGCTATCCATGACTCCCGAATGGAAAGGACATCATTACAAAATCATTTTGGTCATTTTTATTCAGCCGTGAGAGATTATGAGATTTCTGTAACACATTTTCTAACTGAAAATGGAACTGAACTGACCTTGTGCCTTATACAGAAAAAAAAACAACAAACAATTTTCTCACTGAGCCACGTTTGGGAAACTAAATTGCCCTCTCTTTGAAATATACTCTGTTCCACCGCCAAATTATATTCTACCGATGGCAGCATTAACTCATAAAGAATTATACTGGCTGATATTTGAAATGTAATTAAAACAAAGACATATTTCTTCTTTCATCCAATAAATGTTGCTAGACGTTATGAGAACTCTCAAGGAAGCTTTTAGCTTCCTAGAAAATGTATTTTCCTTCTAGCTGTCTTTTGTCGACAAACATATAATTGGAAGAATAAATATAACAAAGCTTTCCAAAGTTGCACAGTTGCCACGAAAAGATCTTTTTTATTACACGCTTGCAGTCTCATACCATACGAATCAACTGCCTTCGTAGGCGTAGCTTGATTGTCCATGTTTCCCATATTACCAAAGAACTCAAGACAGCACCAATTATCAACTGAAAGGTTCTTAAAAGCGCAAATACTATTACAATTTTCGTTTCATCACCGAATGACCGCAGATCACGAAAATCTAATATCACCCTCCTTTTGCTACACATTTGTAGAACTTATTTCTAAGCGTCTCAAAGCCGAATATTAGAACTCTTTCTCCATGCAATACAAAACACGACACAAACACCCACAATAAAGAACAATTCCAATCTCATGTTACTAATAACGAATAATTAACGATCGCACCAATTGTGAGAGAAAATTGGTGATTTACTTTTCTTTCTTTGACAGCAGCCCATCTCGACCAGAGGCAACTGCTCTTCTGCTGTCACACCACCATCACCGGAGTAGTTTCTGACGTTTACTACAATTCTGGGTTACGGGAGCATACATGCATACATGAAGCCATTCTCCGCATGTCCTGATTCCTGATCCTTCTCGCGAGTTCGGCGTCTTTCACAATGTCGAACTCGAGCGAGATGCCGCTGTTCATGTAGCTTGCTCCCTTTTTGATGCTCTGGATGATGCGGACGTAATCGTTCAATGTCACCTGAAAGGTTAAATAGACAAACATGCCTCTGTTGTAAAACAGTAGGTGGTCGTTCAGGCGTTTGAATTCGAGAGGGATGAGGAAGCGGTTTCCAAAGGAGGAAAGGATAGTCGCATAAGGTTTTGTAGCTGTCATCACATTGCACTGCCAGCGCCCAGACGAGCAAGCGGTTTCCAAATGCGGAAAAGGATAGCCGTATAAGGTTTTGTAGCTGCCACTGTATTGCCAGTGCCCACACTTATGACGGCAATATTCCCGTTTTGAATCCCCTTGTAGACGACGTTGGTGCGCTACTTCTCGATCAACCAATAATCCTTATAAATGCCCCCAAAAGGTCTGCATCGCCTGTGCATGTGATTTATTACCATCGAGCTTCATGTTGTTGGCGTAATTTGCTACTGCTTTGTTGCCGGTCAAGGAAGTTGTACATGAGAACCCAGGGCTACATGGCACAATGACATCGTTGAGGACGAGGTTAGGAAATCGGATTATTATCAACTTCTTAGTCCAATCAAAGGCGGGTTTTCGGCACCCACGACTATGCAGTGATGCTCTTTAACACCAAGAGCACTTCAGAAAATTAAATCTCTGAGGTAAAAGCCTCTCTGTGGAAAAAAGCTGAACAGCTGCGAGACCTCTATACAAAGTACCAGCATACAGTAAATGATGGATAGCGTCAACGATACAGTAATTGTTGTGTCCATAGCCACAGGCATGGCAGGAAATTTCTTGTTGTCATAAGCATTGCCGTACCCAATACAATCGCCCTAGTAGTTGCATGAACGTATTGGGAGACATATCTAAATTTTATAGGCGCTCACAGGTTAACATGCGGGAGACTGTAAGGGGACAAGGGGAAATCATATGTTAAATTTGGCCATAAGATTAAAATCGGGGAATATGGCAATATTATTAGAAGTCACAGACCACAATGGGGGTAAGTCAGTAAGATCGTTAGAGATGACCTCAATACGCGCCACTATAGCTATGTACTGGAAATCCTATTTTAAATTTCTGTATAGGTTTAACAAGGGGATGGCATTAGAGCCGAGGGAAAATGTAATGTTAACATGGTGAAGGGAAAATGGGTCAACAGGTTATAAGGACAGAGGAAATTGTCATGATGAAGTGGCAAAGGAAAAATTGACCGGACATTTATAGGGACAAGGGAAAATGTCATATTAACTTAATGTTCGTTATAGGTCGCTTCCACGCTGGAAAAGTTACGGGGAAGAACGGGAAATGTAATGTTGATTTTTTTAAATATTAGTATTCAAGCACACCGTACATACAATCCAGCACGCGCCCTTTTGTTTACTATCCGAATACACCACATATATAATCACACGCCTTTGATAACTATCCAAACACACACCCCTACCATCCAAACAAAAGTGTAGGCAGTGTTGATACACACACTTTCACACACAAACATAGTATCACACAAGATGGGGTAGGATGTAAAAAAGGGGGATGAAATGTATGCAGTTTCGCACAAATATACTAACACAAGGGTAGAAATTGTTTATATGCACACTTATATACCCCTTACATACCAACACACGCAATTACAAGAGAAAGGGTAAAAGGGGTTTACGTTTTAGTTGTCAACAATATACACAAGCAAACACATTCATAAATAACATTTTTGCTTCTTTAATTCGTCCAAAGTTACTAGCTAGTAGTGTTTTGCCAGTTTCAATTATGTTTATAAATTTGGCATCCCAAGGTTTTGCCATGTTTGGGGTGATAATACCCCTACAATCTTGTTTCTGTAAATTGTGAAGTTTGCGCCATTATTGTGTGTAGTCCGATTGCCCCTGCCATTTTTATGGATTTTTATGCCTAATGTCACTATAGGTCTCCGTTATTCAATTTGTTAATTTCGGATTAATTCATTATATGCCCTTAACGTTTCTAATCAGGTTCAGATCTTGTAAAACAACGCCTTACTAGAACTGTTATATGATTGATCCATGTTAGGTGCTCATGGAATTGCATCCGTAGGAATTTCACGACCTTTTCAAATTTGATTTCCACCCCATGTATGTGACGTTTGGGGGGGTCACTATGGGTGTTTGCTTTGGGGGTAAACATTATGCCTACAATGTTTCCACGGGAGACTTTGAAGCCCCACCTATCGGCCCAATGACCGATTATGTCCAGTCCCATCTGTAGTCGGCCGACCACAGCTTTACTAGCAGGATTTCCTGGTTTCTGGATTCCACTGTCGTCGGCAAACTGCTATAGTTCCACACATTATGGGTCGATTGATTTTCTTGGGTCATTTATCACAATGTTAAAGAGGGCTGGATTTTGTACACTTCCATTATCTCGGTTATGTGTTTTTTTGTTGCTTTCCCATTCTTGTTTGAATGCTGCAAACTGTTAAAAACGTTAGATATCCACTTACGCATGCGGCCTGTTTTTCGTAACAAATTTTGGAAATTATGACAAAATTGGACAAAACTAATAAGATTAAAATGAACCAAAGGGCAGGGAACAAGAAAATTGTAAAGAGATCAAAGAACATAAACCCAACCCCACCAATGCATAATGGGTCATTTATAGCAGACCCAAAGGGAATACTGGGATAAGTAACTTGGACTTCACTAAAACCCTTCCCATTCAAAATTAGGATCCAACATAAATAAAATCCCAAACAAAAATAATCCCCAAAAGAACAAGACCTCAGATAAAGAGGAAACATTACCACTGATGAATTTTTCGGTGGAAAACGGGGGCTGCCATTCGAACATATGCAACGGTAGATTCCCACTAAAATCACCACCATTGTACTTAAATAGGGTCCAAGCACCAGACACAGACTTCCGAATGAAAGGATATGACTACGAGTCATTTAGTTTCATAGACCTAAATAATTATAGTTTTGAAACCACGAATGAACAATATACGAAATTCAAAAGTACAAGTAGTAAAAACACCAAAGGGGACGGAGTGGTTGGCAAACTGGCCCAGCCCTGGAAATTCCACCCCATACGAAAGAATTGTAAGTAAAGAGGGGTAAAGAAAGTTTTAGACCCTACACATATAATGATATTTCACCGAAAATGGGGAAGGAAAAAAAATCACCAAATAAAGTGGGACCAAATATATTAAAACGTAAGTTAGCAATTTGAACCCCAAACGCTGCAAAAGCTAAGGTGCACAACAGCCATGTAACGGGACCATCACAAGTAGGAGCCGAATCAGAGAAATGGAAAGAAATACTCCAAATCCCTGCATACAGACAGTAATTTAACCGACAATAGGATCAATAATGCACGGAAAGGGAAAGGGCCGTTGAAGGGGAAATCAATAGATAAAAGTTCAAGTAAATTAAAATAGTCAATAGATAGCCATATGAAGTTAAGGCAGCTAAAGTAGCAGCATCAGTTAAAGCCAACCCTGAAAACTCCAAAGAGCAAGCAGAAGGCCTTGGGAACTCAGCAGAACAAAAAAGTAAAACCTATCAAGCACAAATACACATATCACTCACGACAACTGACTGTAAAACGCATAGATGCAAACATCAAAAACATCAGTGATAGAAGTATAAATACAGAGCTTTTAAAATCTCAGAGGGGAGAATTTAAAATTGACCACACTCGTCAACAATATGTTGTGATCAGGTGAAGTACTTCAAAACAGGTTGCGAAATATATCGAAAAATAGGCCCATTCCTAGTATTAATTACCCAGCCCAAGACAATCAGCCCTAGTATATAAACATCAACATCAAATATTCCCCAAGAGGCCATAAGAAACATAATCAATATAAAACTGTCCTAAGATGTTGAATTAATAACGTAAGACATAAAAGGGCAAGGAGAAGACATCGTAAAAGCAGTACGATTAAAAAGTAAACACGGCGATAAATCACACGTAGTCCTCTTGCAGTTTAACCCCTCCTCCTGCCCCAGCAATGGTACGTGTTGGAAATCAGGGAATGAGGTACCGAGTACAGGAATACCTGAATAAACCGTGCTATTGCGCTAACTGTAAAGCGTGGGGACACGTCATTACGAGATGCAGGTCACGAAAACGGTGCCAACGATAAGGAGGTCAGCCCGAAGAGGACTCCAAATATGTAGGGCAAAGGTGTGCCAGACGTAGGGATTCTCACCTACTGAGTTCGTGTGATTGCCCATTTGCAATTAGGGATAAAGAAAGTGTTGACTATATCGTATAAAGCAACGTACCATATCAAACAGTCAAAACCAACATTCAAACAAACAATACCAGGAGTGATAGATTAAACAACACTGTAATGGATGACCAAAAACACTACATACAATGGGTCAAAACAGTGCCCAAATGAATAGGGAGAGCAAAACAACAAACCCAAATCCATCAAAATAAACCAAAAGAACTCATAGTCACAGCCTCAGATTCTTATCAACACACCAGAAGGAGGAAGCAATAGCAATCCCGACTATGATGAAAAAAAATTAAAATCAAATCATCTTCAATTCAAGCTTCAAACAAATATTTGGGAAAAACAAAATCATATCAACTACAATGGCACAATTTCCAATGACAAAACAAAACTAACACAAAAGGGACAGATTATAGGTACAGAAATCCTACTGTTACACATCCAACCAATCGAAATCTCCTCAAAATCAGAATCCACAATTAAAACTAAGACAGAAATTCAAATAAATTAATCCAACAGTAAAGTAAACAAAGTAACAACTCAAAGCATCATAGAAAATAACCCAAAAATCAAAATAGTGCAGGTGCTTGAACCTATCCGGGATATTATCGACGAGCTAAAAATATTAAGTAAGGAGAATTGTATGCCCCTCGATCACTTATGAAACCAAATTACTGCCCACACCAATAGCGTATTGATCCATGCCAGGGCACCAAAGTTACAGGTGTTACTTATTGTTCAAGCATAATTGTAAATTGGACGCAATAGATATGGCCACAAAAAAGCAAATCAGAATATGGCAATTGAACTATAGGGTAAATCGGCAAAACTCACCATAATTGTTCCATATGATCCTAGGTGATCACCTAAAACCAGACGTAGTGGGCTTGTAGGGGACTATTTTGGGCGACCAAATTAAAAACCCACCAAAAATTCCTGGGTTCTCAACAAACTATTGCAAACATAGTGCCCAGAAAAAAACAAATAGGTGGCGGGCTGGCCATGTATGTCAGCGACACTTTCTCAAGTGAGTCTGTTGAGGGCACACTGTTAATACGGAATAATACTCACTTTCGGAGTATCAAATAATTAAACTGATTACAGCAAATAAACCACTCGTAGTAGTAAATATATTCGACCCAGGTGGGTTCCAGATCATTAAACCCAAACCCTATAAAATGATTGTGCATAAGCTAGGAGAAAAGTTAGTTATCTGAGGAGATTTTAAAGCCAACAATGATAAATGAGGTAACCCACTTGTATAGGAGAGGGGTGAAACATCGAGAGGCGGGTCGCAATATCTATCCAAGTAATTTTTAAATAACGGTTCACGTACTGGAGTGAATCCCGAAAACTGTCAATGTCTGCTATGGATCTAACCATATGCTCGCACAGGTTCACGGAAATCGCTGACAGGGGAGGTCAATCAATTAAGTACCTTAGGTAGCAACAATACTTTCCGATATTGACCATCATTTACACTAGAATTCATCAAAATGTTAGTGCACCGACCCAAAATGGAAATTTGATATGGCTGACTGGATGTTGTTCCGTTCCCTGTTATGGTCTGGTTGTCGGAGACGCTCAGTTGCATAACGAAAGTATGAAATATTTAATGAGAATATTGTTGTGGCATTATACTCAGCAGATGAACTGTACATTCCCAGGACAGGATGACTGACAATAATCCATTCTCTGGTGGAATAATGAATATAAGCAAGTCGTAGACGAAGAACAATGATCTTTAACCGAATTAGGCATACCAAACATTCAGTCGATTTCCTTGTTTACAAAGGAAAGGAACGAATAGCGAAGAATACTATGTTCACTACAAAATGACAATTATGAAAGACATTCTGCTCATCACTAAATAGTAAGGAAATTCGTAGCAATTATTGGCAAACTTAAAACAATTAGGAGGAAATCTTCGTTCTCGACCCCAATATTGTTTTTGGGCTTGGCCAAAAGATTAGCCGCACACTTTACTGGCATCAGTAGTAATGCCAGCCATGCAATCAAGTTTAAAAACAACCCTACTTACCAGAGGAAAACACCCTGAAGTGTTCACAGGCAGTGGCGACCACTCAAGCTCCTTAAACGTAGATTTCACCGTATACGAGAGGCAAAAAGCACAGTCGGAAAAAGCTACAACACGAGGTCAGGACGTGCTGGGCTGCGAAATATATCAAACGGTCCTAGAAAAGACCAAATTGGTGATTCTGAACCTGCTGAATGCGATCTGGAGATACGGAAAAACTCCACAGCGGTGGAAACAAGCGATTGCGAAAGCTCTCCCGAAACCTGGAAAGGATTCAGCTGATGTAAACTCATACAGGCCTATCTTTCTCACCAACAATATATGCCAGATCATGCAAACTATGATCAACACTAGAGTGGAGTACCACTTGGAGAGCAATAACTTGATAACACACTACCAAAGCTGATTCTATAACAGGCGGTCACATTGGATCAAATAATACGACAGGAACCAAGCCTCTAACTCAAAGACGAAATGCAATCGAAACTTAATCATAGTGCTCCTTGAACTAAAACGGCCTATGATCTTATGTGGATTGATTGAAAACACTAAACAATTACAGAAAAACAGGCCGCATGCGTAAGTGGATATCTAATGTTTCTAACAGTAAGCAGCATTCAAACAAGAATGGGAAAGCAACACCCAAAAACACATAACCGAGATAATGGAAGTATACAAAGTCCAACCCTCTTTAACATTGTGATAAACGACCTAGGAAAATCAATCGACCCATACTGTGTGGAACTATAGCAGTTTGCCGACGACAGTGGAATCCAGAAACCAGGAAATCCTGCTAGCAAAGCTTTGGTCGGCCGACTACAGATGGGACTGGACATAATCGATCATTGGGCCGATAGGTGGGATTCAAAGTCTCCCGTGGAAACATTGTAGGCATAATGTTTACCCCCAAAGCAAACACCCATAGTGACCCCCCAAACGTCACATATATGGGGTGGAAATCAAATTTGAAAAGGTCGTGAAATTCCTACGGATGCTTTCCATAATCACCTAACATGGATCAAGCATATAACAGTTCTAGTAAGGCTTTGTGGACAAGATCTGAACCTGTTGAGGAACGTTAAGTGTATATATTGGGGGCGGGGGCGATCATACAACGCTGCTTACACCACACGGGTCACTCATTCGATCCAAAATTGACTTTGGGTGCAAATCGTACGCTTACTGATAATACCAACATACTTAAAGAACTGAATCAATATCTAGTTATCTGCACCGGTGTTCTCGGCAGCACATCAACGGAGAATGCAGAATCCTAACCGGGGAACTCTCAATCTAAAAACAGTTACTCCTGAGGTAGGGGACCAGACTATCAATACATGATAAGTCGCACCCTGCAATAACGTTTATACAGACATGAAATATTCCCATTAGACACAACCGTACAGGAACATGCCAAGAGGTACACAATTCCATGACGTGCAAATGAATTAAACAATCATAACATGCAGGCGGTAAAAATGAATTATCTAATTGCGCCCCATGGATCTACAAAATACCCCAAATTAACCAAAATGCACTCACATATGGATATAAACATAACAATCCAATAGAAATAAGGCCTAAAGTACGATCTAATATAGAAAGCAGGTACAGGGGGTACATCCAAATTTACACAGATGAAACTTCTGAACTAGGACGCACTGAAGCAGCAGCGGTGATTCCACAGAAAAGTATCACTCACGGGGCGAGGTTATCAGACAATTGCTCAGTATATACGATTGAATTATGGGCCATCATCTTAGCGATATAATCCAGCCAAACACCGAAAGAAGTCATAATTAGTGACTCCCTCAGCGTGCTGAGACATCTGAAAGCAGGTAACTCTACCAATAAAGAAAACATGATTCCAGAAGTCTACATCAGACTTAAGAATCTGGAGCAAAGTAAAAAGTATTGCAGAATGTATACCCTTCCATATAAACATTTTTCGAAAAGAAAGGGCACACGAAGAGGCCAACAGCTATGACAAATGAACCCTAAATGCACCGATAGGATGACAGTGTCCAGAAGATATACAGCATATTTAAGCAGAAACTTGATCAAAACGGCACGGGGGGGGGGGATGCATGCAACAACTCAAAAAGGAGCGCATGCTCCACATGCTAAACATGAATGTGGGTAGGAACATTACAGCCCAAGCCTGGAAAAAGACATCTGATCTAAACTACTCTAAACAAATAACTTTAACCTATATTAACAACACTATGCATCCCATTCTCAACTTTATTTTGATATTAAAAGCAAAACTCCTCTCTGATTTATTTATTTATTTATTTATTTATTTATTTATTTATTTATTTATTTATTAATTTATTTATTAATTTGTGTATTTATTTATTTATTTTTATCTTTCTACTTGATCTCTCCTTTCGGCGACAGTTCTCTGCAAGAAATCCGAAAGCAATATTAATACTCTCGATACTTGCTCCTCAAAAGAAAATAAAAGATTAACGTGGTCATGAACCCAAACCATCAGTTCCAGCCTGACAAAGAAGCAGTCATTAGAAAACCAAAGAACTCAGGGATTCAACCCATGAGTCCTTCTCAATCGAAACAATTAAAATATTCGGTGGGTCCTAAGCCCAGACTATCATAACCCTACTGAACAGGGCTGTACCTGTTTGCAACAAATATCCCTTAAATTAGCTAATACAGGTAAGCATATGCACAATAGGATAAATCCAGGAAATGACTGTCTCGCAATAAAATTGAGTCACTATTAGGTATTCCCAACTCCAGACCATGATGACCTGCCACACAAGGTGGCAATATTTGAGAAGTATTATGAATAAAAATCCATGTTTTGACCCTCAGAACAGAAGGCGGCAACAAGCCCAGATCACCAATTTAAATGATCCCTTTATAATAGCAACAAACAAAATATTGCATATGCCATCAAAATTAGGTTACCCATAATTCAAAATCCCTTGGACTATGCCATATCTACATAATCATATTTTAAAATTACAGCTATTAGTTTTCCTTCTTTTACTCGTTCGGACATGTGTAAACAAAATAGTGTAAGGCTTGGAGTGGGTGCTTGAACCTAGCTGAGGTGTGTTTAGGAAGTACCCGATGCGTACGATAACCGGTTCTGCAAAGTCTGGAATCAGGTAACTCTACCAGCAGAGAAAACATGATTTGAGAAGTCTATCTGAGGACTTAAGAACATGGACCAACAATAACGTATTATAGAATGCATGTGGGTACCCTCCCATATTAAAATGCATGGAAATGAAAAGGCAGACATAGAAGCTACAAGGATGCTAAATAAATCCGAAATTAAGAAATTGGATAACGGAGACCTATAGTGAGATTGGGCATAACGATCCATACAAATGGCAGGGGCTACACACAATAATGGCGCAAACTTCACAATTTACAGAAACAAGACTGTAGGAGTATTATCGCCCCAAACATGGCAAACCCTTGGGATACCAAATTTATAATCATAATTGAAACAGGCAAAACACTACTAGCTAGTAACTTTGGACGAATTAAAGAATCAGGAATTAACTGCCCTCACTGTTCAAAGCCAGAAACATTAAGCCACGTTTCCAACGACGGCCCTAAGTATACATAATCAAGGAAACAATTCCAGGAAAAAACAGGAGACTCAAATGTGTTCGAGCCCACCTTTGGTGGCTATAGAAACCCCGACACTCTTTAACATGGACTAATGTGTGTGCACTTCAATAAATGTTAAAATAATTTAGACAACAATTAGCAACACTTTCGAAAAACAAAATTGAACGTCAAAACAAACAACAAACTGACCCAACAAGGCCCATAAACAACTATCAAATTCCATTAATAAACCATAATAACCAGTGACAATCTTCGCTAACAAACACTGTATAACCTTCTTTTCCTCCTTATATTTAAAAAAAAAATGTTCTGTCTACTTCAAGTTGGTGATGGTACCGGTGAAAAGCCAAATAACAGACACAAACTCCCTAAAACCCCTAAAAAGAAAACCTAAGCAATATAAGATGGTCCTTAGACTAGACCATCATATAAGGTGGTCCTTAGACCAGACCATCAGGCCCCGCCACACATTGTGGTAATCCTTAGACCAGACCATCAGACCCCGCTACGCATTGTGGTAATGCTTAGACCAGACCATCAGGCCCCGCCACGCATTGTGGTAATCCTTAGACCAGACCATCAGGCCCCGCCACGCATTGTGGTAATCCTTAGACCAGACCATCAGACCCCGCTACGCATTGTGGTAATGCTTAGACCAGACCATCAGGCCCCGCCACGCATTGTGGTAATCCTTAGACCAGACCATCAGGCACCGCCATGCATTGTGGTAATGATTGATTCACATAAAAGCAGCCTAGATATAGCACACACTAACATGGTCATAATAAACTTAGAGACCACAAACGACGACAAGGCCCTCTCTTTAAGCACCGTCTACTCATATTCCCATCAAAGTAATAACCATGCGGTACATGCAGCAAAGCGTCGAGTGGAGAATCCTTTCCGTCGAGTTATTAATCAGTGCGCCGTACGCACATTTTTTAACCCTTGTTTCAGTGTATATGGACATACATGGCGAATGGCCGCACACGTCTTTAACTGAAGTCAAGTTGTGCGATTCATAGTTGACTCCTACGTATCTGCCAAACAAAATTTTGTCTTTTATGTATTAGTTTTGAATGTGTTTTCTGGTGTATATTGATGACAACTAAAACGTAAATCTCTTTTACCCTTTCTCTTGTAGTTGCGTGTGTTGTATGTAAGGGGTATATAAGTGTGCATATAAACAATTTCTACCCTTGTGTTAGTATATTTGTGCGAAACTGCGTACATTTCATCCCCCCCCCCCTTTTTACATCCTACTACGTCTTGTGTGATACTATGTTTGCCTGTGAAAGTGTGTGTATCAACACTACCTACACTTTTGTTTGGATGGTAGGGGGGTGTGTTTGGATAGTTATTAAAGGCGTGTGATTATATATGTGGTGTATTCGGATAGTAAACAAAAGGGCGCGTGCTGGATTGTATGTACGGTGTGCTTGAATATTAATATAAAAAAAATCAACATTACATTTCCCGTTCGTTCCCATAACTTTTTCAACTTGGAAGCGACCTATAACGAACATTAAGTTAATATGACATTTTCCCTTGTCCCTATAAATGTCCGGTCAATTTTTCCTTTGCCACGTCATCATGACATTTTCCTCTGTCCTTATAACCTGTTGACCGATTTTCCCTTCACCATGTTAACATTACATTTTCCCTCGGCTCTAATGCCATCCCCTTGTTAAACCTATACAGAAATTTAAAATAGGATTTCCAGCACATACCTACAGTGCCGCGTATTGAGGTCATCACCAACGATGTTACTGACTTACCCCCATTGAGGTCTGTGACTTCTAATAATATTGCCATATTACCCAATGTTAATCTTATGGCCAAATTTAACATATGATTTCCCCTTGTCCCCTTACAGTCTCCCGCATGTTAATCTATGAGCGCCTATACAATTCTAATATGTCTCCCAATACGTTCATGCAACTACTAGGGCGATTGTATTGGGTGCGGCAATGTTTATGACGGCAAGAAATTTCCTGCCACGCCTGTGGCTATGGACACAACAGTTACGGTATCGTTGACGCTATCCATCATTTACTGTATGCTGGTACTTTGTATAGAGGGCGCGCCGCTGTTCAGCCTTTTCCCACAGAGAGGCTTTTACCTCAGAGATTTTATTTTTCTGAAGTGCTCTTGGTGTTAAAGAGCATCACTGCAAAGTCGTGGGTACCGAAAACCCGCTTTTGATTGGACTTAGAAGTTGATAATAATCCTATTTCCTACCCTCGTCCTCAACGATTTTTTTGTGCCCTGTAGCCCTGGGTTCTCATGTAGAACCTCTTTGACTGGCAACAAAGCAGTAACAAATTACGCCAACAACATGAAGCTCGATGGTAATAAATCACATGCACAGGCAATGCAGACCTTTTGGGGGCATTTATAAGGATTATTGGTTGATCGAGAAGTAGCGCACCAACGTCGCCTACAAGGGCATTCAAAACGGGAATATTGCCGTCATAAGTTTGGGCACTGGCAATACAGTGGCAGCTACAAAACCTTATGCGACTATCCTTTCCTCCTTTGGAAACCGCTTCCTTGTCCCCCTCGAATTCAAACGCCTGAACGACCACCTACTGTTTTACAACAGAGGCATCTTAGTCTATCTAACCTTTGAATTGACATTAAAAGATTACGTCCGCATCATCCAGAGCATCATAAATGGAGCAAGCTACATGAACAGCGGCATCTCGCTCGAGTTCGACATTGTGAAAGACGCCGAACTCGAGAGAATGATCAGGAATCAGGACATGCGGAGAATGGCTTCATGTATGCATGTGTGCACCCGTAACCCAGAATTGTAGTAAACGTCAGAAACTACTCCGGTGTATGGTGGTGTGACAGCAGAAGAGCAGTTGCCTCTGGTCGAGATGGGTTGCTGTTAAATAGCGAAAAGTAAATCACCAATTTTCTCTCACAATGGGCTAGAACGTTAATTATTCGTTATTAGTAACATGAGATTGGAATTGTTCTTTATTGTGGGTGTTTGTGTCGTATTTTGTATTGCACGGAGAAAGAGTTCTAATATTCGGCTTTGAGACGCTTAGAAATAAGTTCTACAAATGTGTAGTGAAACGCGGGTGATATTAGATTTTCGAGATCTGCGGTCATTCGGTGATGAAACGAAAATTGTAATAGTATTTGGGCTTTTAAGAACCTTTTAGTTGATAATAGGTGCTGTCTTGAGGTCATTGGAAATATGGGAAACAGGGACAATGAAGATACTCTTACGCAGGCAGTTGATTCGCATGGTATGAAACTGCAATCGTGTTACAAGAAAGATTTTTTGGTGGCAACTGTGCGATTTTGGAAAGCTTTGTTATATTTATTCTTGCAATAATATGTTTGTCGACAAGACAGCTAGAAGGAAAATGCATTTTCTAGGTGCTAAAAGCTTCTCACTCTCTCATTCTTTCTCTCTGTCACACACACTCTCTCTCTCTCTTTGTATCTGTCTCTGTCTCAAAAGAGGTTCAGGATTTAATGAAACCATGAGTAAAATACGTTCACGTCCCACTACACACTCGTTGGTAGGTTTCTGAGGTTCTACTGAAATGAACCGAATTAGAGGTGGAAAATAATCATTTCACAACCAATTAAGCCCGCTTACATTGTAAATTATTCGAAATTGTTGTCTGTGCTGGCTGATGATGCTGTTTCTGGTAGCCGTTTTCAATGGTATTACATTATTCAATGCGCTGGGTGATGTTTAATGCTGTAACTGTCGCTGGGGACATCAGAATGGGAGGCGGCTGCCTCGATTCACCAGACATGCTGCTGATGGCCTACTGAAACAAATCGGCAGCTTCATTTTAACAGCTTTACTGAGTTAGTTATATCCTTTTGTCTCACATGCTGCGCCGTGTTCAAATATTTTGAGCTCTTGGCTCAATAAATGTAATCTACCCTAACAATGAACGGGTGCCCTCTGTTATTTTCATAACGTTGATCATTTGACTATCGTGTTGCCCTCATTTTGTCAATATTGTTTTCGCATGGGTAATGCACTGGTGTGTATGTCATTACATGTTCTGTTGCTGCTTTGTATCATTATGTGTTAGCTGTGTATCATTATGTGTTAGCTTTGTATCATTATGTGTTAGCTTTGAATCATTATGTATTAGCCTAATGAGCTTGGTGTTGGTCTCACTTGATTCATTTGTATTTTATTTGTCTCTTTTAAATTAAGAATACATAGCAATGAACTAAATTCAGAATTTAGTTATGCAACACTCGATACGGGCATTAGTATCTCATATCATATTACTTTCGTATTAAATTTAGACTCTCTCTCTCTCTCTCTCTCTCTCTCTCTCTCTGTATATATATATATATATATATATATATATATATATATATATATATATATATATATATATAGTTTTGTTCCACCCTATCTTTACTTATCTCACAAGGAATTAAGGTAGTGTGCGGAAATTACAGCTATAGGATACCGGAGAGAGAGAGAGAGAGAGATGCACACGTATAGTAATAGAAATCTGTCCCCTGTAGGAAGACGTAAATGCTCTAAAAATACATAGGAATAATAATAGAACCCTGCTCCCGGAATGAAGGAATAACTAATCTGAAAATGCACACGTATAGTGTAAAAGATCTGCTTCCCGTGGGAAAACATATATAATCTAGCAGTGCATACTTTTAGTAATAAAACCAAGTTTTCTTTTGAATTACTAAACCGGGCACATGGAGCAACATTGCAATATATTTCAACATCGCGCATTCTTATTAGCAGCTCTATAGAATATATATATATATATATATATATATATATATATATATAGCAGGTGGTATATATAATAATATATATATATGTATATATATGTATATGTATATATATATATATATATATATATATATATATATATATATATATATAGTATGTATGCTGAATCAATGATATACCACGAGATGTATAAATTTTTGATTAAAAGGAAACGAGGCTTGCCAATTTCCTTTTAATGAAAATGTTATACAACGAGTTGTATATCATTTATACAGCGTACATGCTATACATATATTGTATTTATATCACATGCAAATACACATATTTGCCCTTTGAATGGATTTCAGATTGACTACAGGCAACTGTGTATTGACCGAGTGAATGAACTCCTCACATCCCTGCCGAACGTGTTCGCTTCAAAATGTAGTTCTATACCTTTTGTGGAGATTCACAATTCCCTTAGCATATAGATAAATTGATTGTTTTGTTTTTCGAGTTTCTATTTTAATGCACATTGATTAAATCAATATAAGACACACGTATGATTTAAAAATAAAAAATGGTTTTAATGAAGAAAGTAGAGCACTACAAACACTGAGCACTCAGTCATTCACGAACCTGCGCATCAAAATAAGTGTGGCATAGAAACTAAGTGAAATGACGAACCAATAAGAGGTAATTAAAATATCTAATACATTTGCAGTTTTTCAAATTCATTATTATGCTTTAATTAACATAACGACCTACAATAAAATTGTTTGTGTCTGTCTCTGTCTCTGTCTCTCTCTTCCTTCGGTCGGTTTGACTTAACTTTTACCATTATTCATAAGTCCAGAGACATCGTTGTATGACACGAAGGAAAATCCAAGGGAAAAATCCTCTTCGCTCGTAATTTTCATGGATATTCTCCCGTAGTTTGCTACGATGGTACAGAGAGAGAGAGAGAGAGAGAGAGAGAGAGAGAGAGAGAGGTGACCTTGGACACTTTCATATTTAATCAATAATAATCGACTTTTAGAACATTTTAATAGGTTTAGGAAACAATAACAACAACAACAATAAAGCATTAAATACATTACAGTATGTGTGCCTTGTAACAAAGAATGTCTACAGTCTATTGCAACTTTGTCTCATTGATTATATAACACTTTAGATAAATCCCAAGGAGAGTGTATACACACTATTACGACGAACCATATTCTTTTAAGTTACTTGGTGTATGTTCAGTTTTAAGGTTTTCATCCAGCTCAGATTTGTTTACTCTCTCACTTCAGATTTCTGCGTGTTTTGTCCCTTGTTATATAAATGCATGAAATGGGGGTGGGGGTGGGGGCAACGGAAAGCAGAAAGGATTGCGATGAAATTGTGTACCATACTAAATTCATTTAGTAAACGGGGATTATTAATACTCTTATCGTTAATTTCATACGTCACTAATGATTAATGAGTGGAAATTCATGATTGATTTAGAATCATGAGCACACAAGTGCAGAATGCTTATATATGTGTATTACTGCGCCATTGGCGGATCACAATTGGATATACCAAGAGTATTGGAATATAAAATTGCTTTGTACCGACACTTTAAAGGCCATGTTATTTTTAATATATATATATATATATATATATATATATATATATATATATATATATATATATATATAATAAAAATCATATGGCGAATAACATTCCTTTCAAATGCACTGGATCCAGCAAGAGGGATCACGTTGGTCAGGGATTGATTAAGATAACTGCAATAAACTGACAACGAACAGTGCAAAACTAGTATCTAACTAGCCTAACTAGGCTGGTTAGATACTAGTTTTGCAATGTTCATTGTCAGTTTATTGCATTTCATTCTTACTACTTTTGTCTTTTTAGAAAGCAGAGTGTGGTTAATACAAGCCCCCATTGTGAGTTACCTAATCCACTTCCAGCGCTCGAATGTTTGTTGGTATGACTTGTTTTGAATATGTAGATCTTTCACGACGCGCTCATTTCAAAAGAAATTAATAAAACTAAATGAATAATATTTGTCGCTCTCATGTCAATTCGACGAATTTAATACATTTCATTTGAATTGACCAAAAATGTAAGAGTTTTATTTATTACATAGCGAAAAGTGTTGGCTGTTTCTGATGATTCAGCGGAATATTGCCGAATGCATATAGACCACGCAATGCCGTCGTTAAAGAGGATCTACAATGGGTAATGATTAAATACTGAATTAATGAAACGACTGGAATAATTTCCAGTTTTCCACCCATTTGAGATTCTGTCTATCACATTACGTTTACTTCAATCGATATAGATTAGAGAAAAAAGATAATATTCAAAATTGGAAATTCTTATATGAAATCACAAAGTTAACTTAGGTTATGTTAGACGTTCGGTTATACATCAATGTCGATGAGAACTTTACAACGTTTCCTCCTAAAGTGTGCCACTTCCACTACTATGGTGGAGTGCAGTTGACGACACTAAAATAAGAATTTCTAGTTGTTGTATATTTATGTGCAGCAAAAATTAATGGAGGCAGAAATTGTACTTAATCTAGGCTAAAACTGATATGAAGCCTGCATGGCAAGACATATTCATAAACCATATCAAACTAGTTCATTTCCCGTACTATTGACAAAACACAAATGCTGTTTGATATATATTACTTATACCAAACGTTATGCTTTAGAAATATGTTTCAGCTTTACAATATGACTGACATCAAAACGATTTGGGAATTTAAAAACAAATGATTCCGACGTCGTTGAAAGCACGTTAAAAGTTTCGGTCTCGATGTGCAATATCTGACGCCAGATCAACCATGTACGAATAGATTGGTATGTAAAAAATACGTATTATGATATGGAGAAATGCATCTAAATATGAACGCAGTCATCTGGTAAAAACTTTATATGCACTGTAGATCCGGGAGCAAATTATTAAGTGTGTCTACATTATATTTTTTCTTGCTATAGCTAGCATATGCTGTTAATATCGACCATCGAATTGTTAGGGATAAGGCAAAATATTCAAAGTATTATTTCGTAAGATCACAAACAAAGAAAAGATGAGGATTATCGTAAAGAGTCAATGTTTTAGATATAGTTTACGAATATTCTCAGATTTTGGGAATTATTATGCTCAGATATGACACAAAACTTGCAGCTTTTCTCCCGTCTACCTAGTTAGAATAAGATAGTCCCAAAGCAGATGATATAAAAAAAAAAGTCAGCCGACAAATCCACTTTTGTAAGATTCGCGGATTTATCTCGCTCCCTAATACATTTTAAGTTGAGGTATATCTAGGTATATCGAGGTATATCCCTCCAGGTAAGGCGTTTTATACATTTTAATTTATTTCTGATCTTTGAAACTGAGGCAAAATTAGGAATATAGATTATTTACACAATATAATTTCCATATAACATCTTAATTTGTTTGTTCGCTCAAACGACATTATTGCACAGCAAATTCTTAATTTTGGATCCTCGCTATTCACTGTCTCATTGTTATCTTGAGGCATGTGACCCTTTGTTTTGAAACTATATTTTTTTACAGATTCTGGGAACAAAGTGGCGTTTCCTTTTGTGCACCAACCCTTCTCGACCCTACGTTCTTGTTTGTCCGCTATGACGTTATCGTAAAGCTCCATAGAGAATGTCTTAAAATTTAATTCCAAGGCTGATACATACGGACGGACAGTACACCCCTTTTTATATATATTAAATATTCGACAATTAGATTTACATGGGTGCTTATAGGTACATGCTTTCAAACCTTGTGTGACAAAGCAGTTAAATACAACCTTGCACATTTGGCTGTATTTGCATGCAAATAGCAAGTACGGTGTTCATGTGTACATCCATGTATTTCGAACAAATTTGAACACAGGTAAACATAAGTCCTGGTAATTTATAAAGATGCGGATGAAACAATAAACAGAGTAGTTGAGTTAAACATATATTTAGCAGATAAAACACAGTTTATATGGGCAGTCATTGTACATTATATACAGGACGAAAACAATATAAACATAGTAGTTTTTGGATAAGCATATACTTCGCATCTAAAATTCAAATAAGTTAAATATATCATATTTTTGTCAGTCTCATTACCTTGATTCTCCTAAAAATAACACAGAAGTCATCACAGCGAATATCAAATGACATGGAATTAGTACAGGAAATATTGTTTTTGAATTGTACTGGAATCTATTCAATACACTGTACTTAACGAAATCTAACTAAAAGAGGCAAAATAACGTTGCTAAGTGAGTGTGTCTCCATGCATGAAGTAATGCAGGTCGGTAGATTTGAATTAGTAAATCAGCAACATTTCTTTATCCTTTGTCTTTTTATATGCATCACCACACGTTCATGGATTTTTGCTTTCTTTTCTTTCTCCATACTCAGTATTAACGGTTCTATTTAGGTTCAGTATTTCACCAGTACCCTTGATCTGTCCTGGCATTCACGGATACCACGTATCGTAAGTCTTCCGCATATTTACTTTCTTCATATAAAGTATCTTTAATTAGGACAATGTTTCTATTGAACTATTAAGTTACCTTAGAGTATTAGATAAGGGTGTTATGGTTTCAAGACAGTCATAATGTTCCGTACACCCCAGTTAACGAACAAGGAACAACGTTATTACTTCATAAACCTAACTACTGTAGCCAAACATTCACCGTTACTGTGCAGTGCGATTCCCCTGAATACGATTATTGGAGACATAGGTGATTGCTATTAGTTCAATGGACTTATTAATCAGTTTCTGTTTATCGGTAATCCTTTCTATTCTTCCCAAATGTATATTGCCAGACGTCACGTGACTTTCGTACTTTCGTATCAGTCACGTGATTTTGTTATGATCTTGTTGTTGTTCTTACACTTCAGATTATAATAATGTATTATTATTATTATTATTATTATTATTATTATTATTATTATTGTTGTTGTTGTTGTCATCTCCGGGTGTACGTATGTAATGTCGATTATCTTCTTCATTATTAAAGCTTAAACCATTTTGGGTCGCTGACATATTTGTTGATACAGATTGTGTCAGCAGTTTTAGAATTTGGATCTCGCTTTTGGGGTTCGGGATTGAAGCTAAGGATAGTTTTACATAAATGTCAAATAATTTAAGGGTTGTATGTCACACGTGTGTAAGAAAAGAACCGCGTGTCAGCATGTGTTAGAATGTGAACTCTAGGGTATGCCTTGTGGAGTTTATGTACCGACCAGAAACTTACTTCGCCATAACGGATAACCTTTCGAGATCACCTTCCTATTATGATATATACGCTTACTAGGCATTTCCCTACAAAATGGTTAAAATTAATGCATTCAACTGTTATGTTTCATCTCTTTTCCTTAGCCCTTGATTCATAACTCGAAATCAAATGAGACTGCCACTCTATGACCATATATGGGCAAGAAACGTAAAATTCATGCATTCAACTGGCATTGAGATCGGGATTCACCTTTAACACTAGGGATTTCACCTCGCTCTGGGTCATTGGTTGAAAGCTATTGTGATCCGCACGCAATATCTATCTTAAACTTGCTTGACGTGACACACACACACACACACACACACACACACTTGTATGCAACTTAAGTTAACCCAGGTATTTATCCTTATTCGCACCCCTACCGAAGCGAATGGATAAGTGTTTGATGCAGATGAATTCGACTTCTTCTTTAAAAAAGGCTTTCATGTTATTTTAATCATCTGTTGCTTCCAGCACCGAGTACTGGAGTTGTTTGGACGATACTTGCTGCTTGACTGGCAAATGGCAAAATGAGCTGGGCTCTACCATGGAAATCACTACTTGTCACTACGGCTCTTTGAGTGGCAAATACAACAGTTCCGTTGGTCAGGCAAAAGCCTCGTATGAACTTGCAGGCAGATACACCAGTGCTGGTCCTAACAATAAAGACTACATTGAGGGATTTTCCGTTGCGTGGAACAATACCGTCCTGGGTAACTCACATTCCACGACAAGCTGGACTGGTATCTACTACGCATCTGAGGGAATCATTCACACCCACTGGATTTTCACTAGGTACATGAATCCTCAAGATTTGTGGTCAACCAGTCTAATCGGGCATGATGATTTCAAACGAATTTAAGTCCATCGTAAAATCCGCTTTTATATTTATTATTAATCGACCTTCTCATGTCGTAATCACATAAAATAAAGACATCTTTAGAAATAAAAGTGAATAATATGTAGGGAAACTTGTCATATATTATAATGGAAGAAACTGACACATTTCAGTAATTATGTAATTATAACACACATCTTAATCTATACATTGCTTAAGTTATAGTAAATGTTAAAGATGGCACTTATTAAAATAAATTTATACTTTAAAGGAATGCATAAATTTCCTTCTATGATTACTGTACAACGTAACAGCAGCCTAGACGGGAAACAGCGATAGGACAACGTGAAATCGATGTACTATACAATGCATGTAGAAGTACAATATGAAATCTGTGTGCTATACAATGACGTTTGGAAGTACAGTGTGAAATCTTTGTATTATACAATGTATTTAGAAATACAATGTGAAATCGGTACACTATACAATGTATTAGAAGTACAATGTAAATTCGGTGTGTCATAAAATGTACCAAATATATTTTATGTGATATCATAAACTATGTCAAATACATGTTGTATATCCCTTCTGGTTTTATGTTTCTATCATTATTTTGTGACTCTAACTGCAGCTATAGTATGGCTAAAATAAATAGTCAAACTGAGATATTACGAATAGTTTCACATAATAAGAAGAATACGATTTTCAAAGTACACGTACCTAGCACACGAGGAGTGGACGATATTTACTGAGAAATGGAGGCAGTGGTAATTTGACATTGTGTGTAACTTTTTGGTATACTTACAAATGTGGTATGGTGCAATTTGTTATGCGTTTTACAACAATACGTCTCATCATTTGACATGGATGAAAGAAATAGTTCTTTCTAATACAGCAGCAGGAGGGAGTCAACCGACCTAAGGGGCGCCAGACATAGGTGGAAAAGATGACGCAAAAAAGTATACATGGAACCGTTGGAATGACCAACGAAGAGCAACATAAGTTATATGTGATACATCATGATGCCTTTTTACGTGCTAAAAATGTGAATATTTTTATTTGATATGAGCAACATGGGGGGGGGGGTAATAGACCTAAGGGCGCCGGACGAGTCTTCACTAACTTGTTCAACAGATTTTTCACTATTTGATCAATTTTATTGTTTTTAATGCAACAGTCAATGTAATCTTGTTGATTGTTAATTTTTACATCATCCGAAGAATTTGTTATCTCGAAGTATCTTCCTTTAACGCCAATTCCACAAACCAGACAAGGTTTTGGGCTGGTACTTCCACGTCGAACACTCTGTAAATGAAACGCACAATAATCACTGCGACAATTTTTTTCACAAGGTGTAGACGAACCCATAATCAGCCACTTGCAACTGTTATAAGTTTGGTTGATCATTATACTGTCAGTAAAAGTCTAATTAGATGAAAACCTAATTAGAGAAATATTATTATACTATTATGTATATTAAAGAAAAGTAGTCATATAGCATGGGACGATGGGACGAAGCTAGATTACAGCAACAAAAATATCAAAATCTCACCGGGAACAAAATCATATTACCAAAATCAAAAACAGATTTAAATCTCATCAAAAACTACATCAGATCACTAGAACCAACACAAAATGAGTTTACAAGGCTATCTGCGTTTGAGCCAGAGCACATCACCAAATCAGATTTTGAAAGATTACCGGGTGACAGAAAACAAATACCACTTGAGTTACAACTGTATGATTTTATCAAACAAGCAAAGAACGAATTTATCGTCGGTGATGCGTCCCATGTTTTTTCGACATTTAAGACTGATGGCGATGGAACACTTATTGATTCCACAATGGATGACAATCGAGCATCTGCTATC
The DNA here is from genome assembly GCA_016617855.1 of Megalonaias nervosa. Lineage (NCBI taxonomy): Eukaryota > Metazoa > Mollusca > Bivalvia > Unionida > Unionidae > Megalonaias > Megalonaias nervosa. The sequence goes on along the minus strand of JAECUM010090547.1, from coordinate 108,128 downwards.
GTTAATAATCTTGTTGATGACAGCAAGTATATATTCAGAGTAAAATTTATTGCTGAAAATGTTAGTGAAGATGGTCTGACTTAGATCATTCGTGATAATCTCGACCCTGTTAAGGAATTACGGCGGCATAACAATGTCATAATAGACAAAAATTGTAAAGTAGGTATTTTATCCGGAATTTACAAACCATACTACAATAACGCATATCCAATTTCCGCAGTTGTTTATGCGCTTTTTCGTTTGAATGAGCCAGACATAGATGCTCTTGCTCCGATGAAAACAGGATCGTTAAATTGCGTGGCTAAACGTCTCAGAGAGCATTTTGCAAACTCTAGACGAGAAAACAAACTTACAGGATCAAAAATGAAAAAGATAAAAAAAACTAAATAACTGGGAAAACTCTCATACCAACGGAGCTAAAATAAATGACGTGGTTATTTTAGAAAAAAAACCCCATTAAAGATTCCAATAATTGTAAAACCAATAACCAATGAGATTTTGTACAATTCTGGTAAATACTGTTGTAAGGGTGCTCCAATAATTTTATATGATCATTATTCATATGCATGGACCGACTCGGTGACAAAATTTCCAAGGGAGAGAATAATATGATTTTATGACGGCGATATGTACAAATAGATCTACAATATAAGTAAACGTGACCCTGTATTGGTCTGGCTATGACTCTGAGTCGGATGAGTCAATATTTGATCAAACAAATTTTGGTAAAATATAATCATCACGTAAAAGGTATGATATGCTGACAAAATGAAATGGCGCATTGATGTCATCTGCAGGATATCAGATTAGTGCTACTTAAAATGTGTATTTACACCGTACAACTAATTTTTACTTCCTGCATACAGCTGGATATTCAAAATCAATCTTATTGTGTTAAAACAAGAGACTTGTACTGACCTATTTCTATAATGTATTAAAATGCAGCATAGGCAAACTTTATAAATACAGTTTACTTTACAAATGAACTGGTCATATTGTCTGCTAAGCTGGGATTAATATTTAGATCTGTTCAAATTTAGTAAGAATTTGAAGCTAATATATTACCCATTTATCAGGGAAAACATTTGTGTGCAGAGAATCGTGTTTATAGGTAGACACAGTGACATACGGACACAAGAAACTTCAAGCCTTTGTCAAATTTATTCACTTAAAGATGTGTAGGTGGCAATTTATTCAACTACGGACCCACAAGAATGTATTGCTACCCTGTGACATCCGGTTTGTTCAGCTAGAATACCAGATCATTGTGTTTATAAAAGGAGACATATATATGGTTTCCAGTGTATATCCTGTTACTCAAAATAGATCGTCGTACTTTCATTGGTATGGTATGACAATCCGAGAGAGATATATACTAGATCAGACACATTTCGTGCATGAGCGATGAGTCAGTCTCTTTAATTCGACCATATATTCAGCATTAGTTTATCCTTTTAAATTCAAAATAATGAAAACTTTATTCTAGTAATTCTACCTAAATGTGAGGGTGAGGATGGTGTTCATTTGTTTATTTACCTATTTTCGTATGTCAGTGCGTTCATTGATTACATGCCAACTTTATATAAGCAGAGAGAGAGAGAGAGAGAGAGAGAGAGAGAGAGAGAGAGAGAGAGAGAGTATTAATATCAATCATTTGAGGGACATACCTGTCACTTTGGGACAAGGGAATTCAATATGGGAATGTCACTTGTGAGACGAAGGGAATTTAGAAAAGGAAGGTCACTTGTAGACAAGGAGAATTTAACATGGCAAAGGCACTTGGGGGACAATGGGAATTGAATACGGGAAGGGCACTTGGGGTATATTTGAGGGACGAATATGGCACTTGGGTGACAAGGGAAATGGTAAGGTTAACATGTGATTGGCACTTAGGGGGCAACAGGGATTGATACAGTCAAAGGGGAACGGGAACTTGTTTTAAGTTTGAGTAGAAAACACTCACACACACACACACACAGACACACACACACACACACTTGTTACTGTTTTGAGCGACGGTAGAAAGGATGGTATTTTAATCTGGAGACTAATGTTGAGAGAGAGAGAGAGAGAGAGAGAGAGAGAGAGAGGGCTCCATTTTTGGTTCTGTTATTTGTATGGTATTATAGGACAAGGATATATTAACATGAGTTTATCTTGCGTTTCTGAAGACAACAATATATTCTGATTGCGAAATGTTCATGGGCAGTTGTTTGCATTCACCAATTTCATGAAAGGCTTTTGTTATATCTATTGTCGACTGACTGCAGTAACATCTGTTTGGTACCCACTCCCAAATTTACAAGCTGTCATGTTTCTGCAGCACATGCCTTGAGATCACAAACAATGTTACAACATTTCCCGAAAACCATTGCAACAGAACAGTAAATCATGTCTTGTTCTATTGGCAGTCTGATCAAAATTGACTAAAAGATCATAAATTGTTACAATTCTTCTGAACGCATGCTTTGGCTCTTGAATGAGAGTGTAGTATAGGACGGGTCATACAGTACAGAATAAGACCTGTTATACTCGATTCATTTCTAAAGGCTGTGTGCCTGTTTATTTGTTTTTTCCTTTCGGTAGATCGAATGATATAATTTTTTTGGTGACACATTGAAGTTCCAAAATAGGACAAAGCTAAAACCCGCAAGCACAATCCAATTCAAGATTTTCAAGATTCATATTTACCTATGGAAGAAAAATCCTACAAATTTTTAAAGTTACAAGTGTTTGAAAAAATTACAAAACAAACGTAAAAGTTCACGTTATCATTGGGATACTGTTTCATAATTTTGGAGAGGTATCTTGGAACAGGAACAGATACCATTAGGATTTCAATCACACACACAAACATGCAAGCCAAAACATTTGGCAAATGGATGAGTCTATTTTCTAGAGATCTTGATAGCCCGGAAAAAAAATGTTTTGTTTGGCAATTCTCCTTTAACGTCAGGGAGGATTTAAATCGCATGCACCCCTTCGGACATGCGCGTCCAGTTAGAAACCACACCGTGGGCTATTTAATTTATCACGAGGGAGGGAATTAAAGCCACACTCCCATGCGCTTATTGCATGCACTGCACACTTCTTGATTTTCAAGTCCGGCCGAGGCAAGGGGGGGGGGGCAAAAAGGCAAGAAAGGCACCGCCCGAGACCCGAAGGCATCCGACATCCGAGGGTGAATTTTGCTACCCATGTTGCTAAAGTGTAAATATTTCGTCTTGCCCGAATTTAGGATACTATAGTCTTAGTGGTTTGGGACTTGCTTAGAAATTGAGACGAAAATGGGAGGATCTTTTACAGTTAGATTAACACAATTAACACAATTAACAGCCATGACTCTTGCTAACATTTGAGGTTTAATTGGATCGAATTTTGCCGTATAAGCGGCCGGTACTGATGGTTTTGGGTTTTAACCACCTCATAATATGATAAGTTTTGGGCCAGATAAGAGGTCTCAATCATCTGGAGCCATGCTTATTTTATTTACAGTAAACCTGGTTTATTATTCCACCTTGTGCGGGGATCTGATGGTATTGGGCTTTATCACCTTATAATGTTTTAATTTGGGGTCTAATCTATTTGTCAACTAATTTTAGTTGCCGTGTTGTACAGCTGGGCCTGATGGGCTTTGGTCCACATTATATTCAACTCTTTCAGGCCTTTATAATTGTATTAATTTATACTCCAACGCTGTATCATTGCGGGCTCTATATTATCGAGGCAAATGGGATATGCCGATTAATTTTGGACACGCGCCGTATAGAGGTTGTTTACAGATGTAAAGCTGTAGCCAGTAGGGACGCATATATCTTATAGCTTAATTTCCTCTAAAATGTCAACCTTTTGTATAAGTTTACATTGAAAAAGAATGAACATCACTTTTTTGCAAAGTGCATGCAATTCCGTTGATCATGATATACAAAACTCCTCTTGCTATACCTAGATTGACTTTGATTACGAAATATACTCAGCGTATCGTCTGATGTTTGATGATTATAGGTCGTATACTGATGGTGACGTACACACCCGAAGAAGGATAAGTTAGGAATTTCATTCCATGGTAGCCAATAAGGAAAAAAAATTCAAAATGTTGTTTATGATCGTGTTTAAATAGGAATATAACTTTTAGGAAATTAGTAATATTTCAATAATAATAATAATAATAATAATAATAATAATAATAATTTATATATTTATAATTCTCTCTCCATATTGCATTTAAAACTCATATTAATTATATAACAACAAAAAAATCCTTCTCATAGGTAAGTTGCAATTTATGTTTATTATAATAAGTGCGTGCTACCATACCTAAGTTAGGCAAAAATCGCGGTAATATATTGCTGTTCCCCCAAGGTACTTTAATCTGGGTCAGCCAACATATACTGTTTTATTTACATTTACGCGCTTCGATTAACAAAGATTTTTTTTATATAGATAGAGAAAGAGGGAAAGTCATAGAAATTTTACAAATTGTAAGTGTGCAGCAATAGCACAAGGGTTTTAATATGTATCAATAACAACATTAAGTACCGCAATAATACACGGTTCCAGGCTATTAAGCCGATAAGTACATGTACAATGACTGTGCCTAGTGGTTTGAAGGTAACCATTATGTGATTTAGTAATGATCAAATAATTAGATAGTATTTGGTTTAAAGGACCGCTCTACTTTCTTAAGGATAAGTAAGGAAGCAGAGTAATGGAGTTTAAAGATTAATAGATTGAAGCTATAGGCAAATAATTCAATTTGTTTTTTGCCAATTTCCACCTATTGGTGGTTCAAATAACGCTAAGATCTAAAATGATTTGTTGTGTGCTGATCCTTGACCAGTATAAGCGAAGCAATGATTTCGTTTCGCACTTGGCGATTCACCAGGGAGTGTGTTCACGCAACATTAAAAAAACTACGAAGAAAAACCTATATCAATTATCGAAGAAAGTTGTTCAATAGGTATTCAGAATCAATCAATTTGGGCGTGACAATCTCCTTTTTGCCATTTTTTTAATGCTCAATCCAGGCTACATACAAGCCTCGGATTGGCTTTTGGTAACTAATAAATCAGCATAACTACATGTAAAATCAACACCCTTACAAGGCCCGGATTGTAAATGAGGGCTTGTAAGAGGGGATACCACCCCCACCCCCAAGTTCGACGTCATTGAGGGCTTGTAAAAGGGGGTACCCTTGGGTCGTTGACCCCCCCATTTTTTTGTCTGCCCCCTCCCCCTTATGCTGATCATAACCATATTTAAATTAACTACCGCATTCAATGCAGATGAATAGCACTAGATATATAGCTTGCTATTCGTTTTCATTGTGAATGAAGATACTATATATGTATATGTATGGACACTGTTTCCATTGCCCGGAAGCAAACACACCACAGATCTCTCTCTCTCTCTCTCTCTCTCTCTCTCTCTCTCTCTTTTATTATGACCATAGGTATATATATTTGAGATTTAGGTCATGTCAGACTTGTCAGAATTCAGAGGTCTTTATTGACGTACGATTAGTTTAGATATCAACTTGAGATTCAGGTCATGTCGAAGTAATATGGTACAGAGGTCTTTATTGACGTACGATTAGTTTAGATATCTACTTGAGATTCAGTCATGTCGAAATATAATGGTAAAGAGGTCTTTACTGACGTACGATTAGTTTAGATATCTACTTGAGATTCATTCACGTCGACGTATTATGGTGCAGAAGTCTTTACTGACGTACGATTAGTTTAGATATCTACTTGAGATTCAGTCATGTCGACGTATTATGGTTCAGAAGTCTTTACTGACGTACGATTAGTTTAGATATCTACTTGAGATTCAGTCATGTCGAAGTATTATGGTACAGAAGTCTTTACTGACGTACGATTAGTTTAGATATCTACTTGAGATTCAGTCATGTCGAAGTATTATGGTACAGAGGTCTTTATTGACGTACGATTAGTTTAGATATCTACTTTAGACTTAGGTCCGGTCGAATTTATGAGAGTTCAGAGTTCCTTATTTACGTAAGCATACACAGCTTCTTGTCATTTCAAAGAAATATTGTGACATACAGACGAATGAGACATATACACAGGTGTACGTAATCAAAGAATAACGTTTGCACAGAACAAACCTGATGCGTATATAAGGATATACTTGTTGAGAAACACCTATTTAACATGGTAATTATATGATAATTAATTAAAATTGATACTTTTAAAAGGATAAATGTCACATGAGATACAAGTCTGATGTACAAAATGAGATGGACATTGCATAATATAAAATGTTTATTACAACATTTACTAGAATTATCATAAATTACACACAGGTAAATATGCATAATACAGCTTTACAGTGCCGGATTACCCAATAGGCAGAGTAGACACAGGCCTATGGGCCCCACGCCTTTTAAGGGCCCCGCGACAACGGATCAAAATAATATTGAATTGATTTGGTCTTGACGTATTAGGAGATAATTTGCGAGGGGGGCCCCCGAGATTTCGACTGCCTAGGGGCCTCCACAGGGTTCAATCCGGCACTGGAGCATTATATACATATTCATGTGAGCAGTTGTTATTGTTCACAAATAATGTTCCTAATTACAAAATCTTATCAAAAGCAAACGTTTCATAGTAATAAATTCATTTTTGTTGACAACATAAGAGACCAATTATCCAAAGAACCCAGCAAAATATGTCAAAAAAAATGCAAATGTCCCCAAATGACACACAGTGAGACTTATATTTAATGAAACCATTTGTGCATGCTCAAATATTCCAATTGATAATTTGTTATATTACTATCAGTGAAGAGACCGATGCTATATGGGATACCATATAATAAATTCCATTTACTTCCGTACAGCTGAATGCGTTTTTAATGGACTTAACTTGAAAAATGGGTAACTCACATTAGTACTCGTCTAAGATATTGTATATCATATGACTGGAAAGCACGTCAAACTAAGTTAAAGAAAGTATAATCGAGCATCCCTACAGTTAGCTTCATAGGCACCCCCACCCACCCATCCCTTTGCGAACGTTATGGCATTGCTAATCAATGTAGTTCTTTCAACTGTTTTGCGAAACTGTATACAGTACTTGCAAATTCGTACATTGCGAATCCAATTTTCTATCATTTATCCAATTGCGACCTTTTCAAAATGAATTTGAGTTTTATTGGGTAAACCTGAGATTGTCTGCGTCTTGGTGAAAAAAGGACCTCTATGGTTTTGTGTGTTGAGATTTTAAAACCCCACTTGTCAGCCCGGCGCCCAGTTCTGTTTAGATTCATTAGAGTTCGCCCAAATCGGATTCACTGGTTGGGTTTCCTGCTCTCCAGATACCGCTGTCGTCTGCGAACTGTGATAGTTCTATCTTGGCATGGTCGACACACTGCTCCATGTCATTAATCACGATGTTAAACAGTGTCGGACTCCGAACGCTTCCGTGCGGAGTGCCATTCTCCAATTTCGAAGGTGTCTGAGAGTTGGTCCCCTACTCTGGTTTTGATGTACGACTGGTCAGGGATTTGGATATCCATTTATGGATGCGGCCTCTAAGTTCATAGTGGTCTAATTTCTCAATAAGGTGCTTGGTCCACATTAGGTAGTAAGCCTTCTCGAGGTCAAGGAAGATAATGATGAGATTTCTATCTCATTTCCTCTTTGCAGTAAAAACCAGTTTGATATTCGATTCTAACCTAATTAGTTGATCTGTTGTTGTCCTTTTTGTGATATCAATTTCTTGCTTTCACGATTGTGTTTTAAGTTGTTGTTAATCATAATTTCCATAATTTAAGAAATGTTGTTTGTTAATGAGATAGGTCCTTATGAATTGATGTATGCTGGGTATTTTCCTGGGTTGGTATGGAGATGAACATAACTTGTTTCCAAGAGTCTGGGATTTCTTCTGTACTCCAGATGGCGTAAATTAGATGTAAAATGGACCTTTTCAGTACTTGCTGAGAGTTTTATAAATATATTTCATAGCCTAGTTTGCCTTCTACTGATGATGTTCTCTTCTTTCCTGTAGTGCTATTTTCCACTCGTGGATGGTGACGTCGATGTTAAGAAGGCTGTAGTAATTTGCTTGTACGATGAACAAGTGTAGGAATATTGTTTCCTCTTGGGTCATAGACGTTGTAGATTAATATGTCTGTTCTTTCCGTGTGAATTATGATCGATTGGTATTCAATTTTGTCGCAGCGGTCGAGTGGTGTTCTAGGGTTCCCTGCTACGACATTGGGGAGAGAGCCTCTAGAGAAGGTTGATAGGCGTCCTGCCTTCTTTCAATTAAATCTGTTGAATGAATATGGTCGAGTAACCCGGATTTTGGGGATATATTCTGTGTCCGAGTTCAAGTCAGTTTCTTGGAGGCTAATAATATCTGATTTATTGATTTCGTTGATAAGCTTGAGTCATAAATCGGGAATCTTGTTTCTTAATTCCCCTGCAGTTCCACTGCCAAATTCTAATATGTTTCTTGGTTGCTTTATAAGTCTTGGTGTCTGGGAGTTAAATATTATTCTATGCATAGCGCAATTTTGTGTGTATGAAGACTAGGAGAGATATTGGTAAAACAAATTGCTTAGGGCGTGGTATAATTGTTGGAGTGGGATTATGTTGATGTCCTATGAATTGATAACTGCGTCTAACTGGTCGCTGGTGTATTTGGCAATAGTTAAGATGGCTATGTAGTCGTTAGTTGGGACAGTTCCGTGTTCTCCTTCGCATCCTTTTTGTTTACCTGTATGGTCCTGATGCTATTCGGGTGCAGTTCTTTATTGCCTGCTTTAATATTCCTAATGATGGATTGGGGTTGAATCCATTTGTTGTTCTGGAGTGATCATCCTTTGGCGCTCTTCATTATTCTTGTTTTACATGGTTGTATATCAGTGGTTGGTTTTCTATTGCCTGTACTATTGCCACTGCTAGACAAGTAAACGTTTTTTGATTTTGTTGGGTTTTGTTTGGTGTTTCTGTATTATTGCCAGGTCGAGTGTTTTGTTGGTCACTAGATTTGTTGGATTTATCTTCCTTGGTTACTTTGTAATCATTGTTGCGAATACTCACTTTCCTTTCTTCTTTTCTCGATTGTGTCTTGTGCTTGGATGGCGGTGAAGCTTGGCTTTCTTCTGGAGTTGGCAAGTTGTTTTCCTCCGTTTCACTGATTGACTAGAGTTTTGGCCTTGAAGTAAGTTATGTTTTGTTCTTTCATTAATTTGGTGATTGCAACTTCTTTAATGGTCACTGGACATTCCCATGATTTAGGGTGATACATTCCTGAGCAATCAGCAAATTTTTGGCCCTTATATCTATATTTCCCTTTGTGATTTCCTCAACACCTATCACAATATGTTTGGAAATTACAAGTCTTGGTGTAGTGTTCCCACCCTATACAATTGTCACAAAGTTTTCGATTTGATTTTATATTCTTCTAGTGGGAACAATTGTCCCAATGGTCCTAATGTGGCTAGGATGGGTGGGGTGATCAAATCAAATTCCAATAGTACCACTGTTGATTCTCGTCCTTCACTATCTTTCATTCTCGTGGCTCTGCTGACGTTTGTACCTTACTCCTTTATTTCTTTCACAGTATACCGTATTATAATGTAATTTGTCCTTGCCCTTTTAATTGGAAAGTCTCCTCCCACAGCTCTTAACAACCCTATTACAGTACGTCTGTCACTTCGTGTTTGATTTTGTGATCCCTTGCTTTTGATAAATAGTGGTAGGTCTTTCGGGTGACACTTGTGTTTCTGTCCTTTCATTGGGTTTGCTTGGGACGTTGGATATCTTTGTTCAGTAACCTGTCCTGTCGTCTTTTTAAATGCTGTATCTAATATAGATGGGGTTTTTCCTTAGTGGTGATTTAACATGTTGGTTCCTGCGTTTCTGGTCTCTTTGCTTTGTTGATTGTCCACTATTACTTCCTTGTTTGCATTGTTTCTTCTCCTCTGAAGATTGCCTTTTGGAGGTTTTAGCTTTGAATTTTCCTGTCATAGGTTCAATTCCATTTTTCTTCTTATTCATTATCCGGCTAGTGGCGCTGTGATTTTTTCACTGGTGATAGCAGCCTTAGGTACTCTTCAATACTTACACCAGAGTCCACGTTGATAGTTGGGATGCTTTCTCTAGATGGTCCTGGGGTTTGGGTATTATGTATTTTATGTTTTTATCTTGTTTGAGCTGGTACTTTAGAAGTCGATGGGTTCTTGGTAGCCCTTCTAGTCTTTGCTGATTCCTCATCTTCTATGAAGATCGTGTTGGTTGTTGTGTTATGGTTGTTGTCATTCTAGTCCAACGTGTCTTGAGGGTAGGTTGGGGATTTAATCCCTATTTCTATCTTATACCCAGTAGCTCAATCTATTGAGATGTGCTGATGAGTCTTTAGTTCATGGTTCTGTCCATTGTTCTTGGTTGGTGTGGATTTACATTTGTTAACATTCTCTTTCTTGGCTGCTTGGGCATATGTGGGAGATTCCTTCCCTACTGCTATGGCGACTGGAATGTTCGGGCCTGTTGGAATGTGTTGTTTTGAGTTTGTTCGTTGGTTAGATCCAGCTTGCTGTAAATTTACTGGGTCCTGTACTTCCACTGATCTAGACGATATTTCCTGATTTTGATTTTTTGTCCATTCATTGTTTCCGGTCGATATAACGCTTTCTTGTATTGCTGCTCCTAGATGGTGTTCCTCCATTCCATGTTGTCTTTGTGGTCTATTTATTTTGATTGTGGCTTCTTCTGACTCGATTGGTTTGACACCAGCCTTTATTTGTTGCATCGTTTTTACTGGTGATCCCTTTATTTTAGGAATGTCTAATATTTCTACTGGTTGCCGTTCTTCTCCCTCTGTGTTTCCTGAATTGAGTTGATGCTGTTCCTTCTCCTTCATTTGATGCTTTTGGCGTTGATGCCATTGGGATCGTGTCGTTAAGTGGGTCGGTGGAATCTCAATGTTTGGTTTTAAATATAGTGACCTACGAATCCACAATAAAAAGTGATAATGGTGATGCTGGTGTCGATGGTGAATGTGACGACATTGATGGAGTCACTGGTGCCCCTGTTGGTGGAGTCACATAGGTGGTGAAGTTTAGAAGCCGAGCGATAACTGACGCCAAAATTGGGCTTGATCTAAATTGCCTAATGTGGGTTGGGCAGAGATATGGGTTGAGTAGTGATTGGTGTTGTTGGTGGGGTTGTTGTTATTGTTGGTGGTACTATTCATCATGCATCTAATTTCACGGCTTTTCCTAGTTGATTGACTTGTTGGAATCATATGAATCTTGGAGGGTTTGTTGGGCTGGGATATTACCTAATTATGGTCATTTCGTGATAACTCTATAAAAACTCTATAACTCTAGTAAATATTTCTTGTCATAAGGAATAATTTGAATTGTGACTATGATTTTGGATGAATTGTACGTTATTGCAATTGGTAACTCGTTTCCGATCCATAGATAGCAATTGGTATCACAGCGATTGCCACAGGCTTGCAAATTTATGAAGATTCTACCTAGGTGAATGCTAGTCTTATTCGTCCAGAGTCAAAAGAGAGTATGAATTAAGGTGGTGTTCAGATCAAAGATAGCTGCTTGGCGGGCTGCTGGGCTTGCAACTAGGACATTTCGGCAGGTCGGTAATGCTAGGCGGGCTGCTGGGCCTCGTTAGCAGGTCGAAGCTGCTTGACGGGCTGTTGGTCCACATCTGCTGGTCTATCTGCTTGGAGGGCAGAAATGTCTCTGTTGGATGAAATTCATAAGGCAAGTCCAATTGCTTTATGAGGAGCTGAGAGCGGTGGTTAGTACGTATTTACACGACCACAATCAATGATGGTGGCCTGGATTCTTTCTTTCTGTTCTTTCATTATAGTCGCATTCGCCCACTGGGCATACTCGACTGGTTTATTCTCACAAGGTGAGGTATTTAATTGATCGTGGGAGAAGGAAAGGGAACCTCATCTCTCACGCGTTTATGCACACATGGTATGTTTCTTACTTGTGCCGGTTTTTCGGGCAATGAAGGGCCCCAGGCTACAGTGTTGGTTTTAAGATGAGTGGAAATCGAAACCACTCACGCACTCATCTGGATACAGTCTGTATAGCATTAAAACTCTCGGTCGGGATTATCACTCCACTCGAGATGCCCCCCCCCCATTCCGTGCGTACACGCTCATCGGGGCATTTGATTCAAGACATGTGGGTATCGGCCCACACACTTGTCTTTTGCTGTTTATCCCGGGTAAGGGTCGAAAGGACTCGGCTGGTGGCTATAGCGCAGGCCGGTGCATTAAGTAACGCCAGGGAAGTACTAGACCAAATCCTGTCCGGTTACAATGAAGGGGAGTTCTATATTGCCGATTTGATGCAAGCCACCTTTGCAGTTAGAGTCGTGTATATATTGGTTGCAATTTTCGTATTCACATAATTGGTATTTGGTGTTCCGAAATAACCATAGTTCTAAGTAAAGTCTATGCGACTAATCGATTTTTAACCCTAGTCAGGTAATCAGATAGTTTTAATTTAGAACGATGAATCAGATGATCATGGTTGATTTGAAGAGGCATTATCGAGTCATGGTTTCAAGCCAAACTGAAATCCTTTATTAAAAGACAATTGGTTTACATTTTAAGTCGAGGTATCTCTAGGTATATCCCTCCAGGTAAGGCATTTATATATTTTATTTCTGATCTTTGAAACTGAGGCAAAATTAGGAATATAGATTATTTACACAATATGATTTCCATGTGATATCTTAATTTGTTTGTTCACTCAAAGGAAATTAATGTACAGCAAATTCTAAATTTTGGATCCTCGCTATTCATGGTACCATTGTTATCGTGAAGCATATGACCCTGTTTTAAAACTCGATTTTGTACCGATTCTGAGAACAAAGTGGCGTTTCTTTTTGTGCACCAACCTTTCTTGACCCTACGTTCTTGTTTGTCCGCTATCATGTTATCGTAAGGCTCCCTAGAGAATGTCTTAAAATTTAATTCCAAGGCTGACACATACGGACGGACAGTACACCCCTTTTTATTGTTGCTGTGTAAATATGTCAAATATTTGACAATTAGTTTCCCTTTGGTGCTCATAGGTTGGTGCTTTCAAACCTTGTGTGACAAGCCAGTTAAATACAACCTTGCACATTTGGCTGTATTTGCATGCAAATAGAAAATACGGGTGTTCATGTGTACATCCATGTATTTCGAACACATCTGAACACAAGTAAACATAAGTCCTAGCAATTTATAAAGATGGGGATGAAACAATTAACAGAGTAGCTGAGTTAAACATATATGTAGCAGATAAAATGCAGTTTATAGGGGAACTCCTTGTTCATTATATACAGGACGAAAACAATAAAAACATAGTAGTTTTTGGATAAGCATTTACTTCGCATCTAAAATTCAAATAAGTTAAATATATCCTTTTTTCAGTCTCAGTGTTACGTATATGTAATTGAATTGTGTGTTAGATTCAAATTCTTTTTTTAAAAATTTTGTTTCATTACATTTTATTGTAATGATTATTTTCACGGAATTCGATATTTTTTTAAAGCACATTCTGTTTGTACAGAACTGAAAAGAATTTCATTAGCATTATGTTTAGCTGACCTCATTCAGACACTTGGTTGCATGAAGTTTAAATGATTGGTCAGCATCAAGGTCATATATACATTACTCTCGTGATCACCTTGTGTCATCAACATTTGGGCACACGTGTCAAGTGGCTTGTAGTAATGACCACGTGACCTATTGCGCGATCTAAAATTGTCTTTAAGTCTAACGTTTTTAGTGAGTTTGATTTAGTCGTAAAAGTACCTTCAAGATGTCAGAAGTATTTTTTGTTGTTGCCAATTTGGATTTATTTTTTACTTAAGAATAATTTATATTCTCTGGAAAATAAGTGCTTCGTCATCAAAGCTTTGAACAGAGACATTCAGTGGAAATTATTCAGAGTGCTAAAAGCCGGAATATTCTTTTGTGATTCATAAAATTCAACGTGCAACTTTTGACATCAATACTTCATTCATCTGACGTCATCGTCCGTCATCTTTGAACTTCGCCGGGATTCGAACTTGGACTTATTTAGGACATTTTAGTGAAAGGGCTTGTGTGCTTCAATTCTGGGTTTAATGTTTGGATTATATTCACAAACTGTAAGTCCTTTTTCATATTGTTACTGTGTTTTGTAGGGAAATAAATTATTTTTGTTAAATTTACAAAGCTTGTTGGCTTCACTCTTTTCTTTGTTACTTTAAACGAGCCGAGATTTGTAACAAAGAACATTGGGGGCTCGTCCGAAATTTTTGAATTTTGGCTAAATATTTCAGAAAATTGCTTTTGGAAATTTAAATTGCCCTAGTTTTTAAATCCCAAGTACTATTTTACATGTTGTTTGAACTCTTTAATGAAAACAACAGGCTTTCATTCACAATGTAATCAAAAGTGGAGACTTTTTTTTCTAGTCCAACTCACGAGCAGTTGGATAGTCTGAAAAAATACGAGTTGCTTGAACTTGCCAGAAAGTACGATCTTTCTGAAGCAAAATCTTCCTTGACGAAACAAGACATTAAGAACATTTTGATTCAATATTTCGTAGAGAAGAATGTTCTTGATAAAAGTGTTTTGGCTTCGGTCAGTAAGTCGGTATCAGACTCTGACATTAAAGTAATGGAATTAAAAATGAAATACAAGATGCAATTGGAGTTAAGGAAGCTCGAGCTTCAGAAAGAAAAAGAACAAATGTTATTGGAAAAAGAGGAGAGAGAGAGAGAGAGAAACAATTACAGTTGCAATTAGAAGAGAAGCAATTGCAATTGCAATTTAAGAAAGAGGAGAAAGAGAGACAGGAAATAGAGAAAGATAAACAAATGCAATTAGAAGAAAGAGAGAAAGATAAACAAAGACAATTGGAGTTTCAAAAAGAACATGCAATTACAAAAAGAGGAGGATGAAAGGGAATTTAAAATTAAAATGAAAGAAATGGAGCTGGCAAGTGAAAAGCACGATCTCACTTCACATACAAATTGAAGTTTTGACATTACAAGAAATATCAGGTTAGTGCCCCCTTTTAGAGAAAAAGAAGTAGACAAATATTTTATTTATTTTGAAAAGGTTGCTGAAAATTTGAAATGGATAAGGGAGCATTGGAATCAATTATTGCAATGTGTAATTTCTGGTAAGGCCCGAGATATCTATGAATCCCTGTCAGTACAACAAAGTTCTGACTATGATTTGGTTAAGGAGTGCATCTTAAGGGGTTATGCTTTAGTCCCTGAGGCTTATCGGCAAAAATTCAGAAACTATAGAAAAGAAGCTGGACAAACTTATGTCGAATTTGCAAGAGAAAAAGAGCAGTTATTTAAGAGATGGTGCTTAGCCAAGAGAGTTGAACATGATTATGAAAGTCTCGAACAACTTGTGTTACTTGAAGAGTTCACAAATTGTGTTCATAATGACATTAAGAATCATCTTGAAGAGGATAAGATTGAAACCTTGGAAAATGCTGCTCTTGCTGCTGATGCGTATTCCTTAACTCATAAAATCCCTATTGTAAGCAAAACTTTCACTCAGCAGTCCACTGGTAGAAAGGTATTTCAGCCTAATAAGACTCCTCTTAAAACTCAATCTGGCACAACGTCTAAAAATCAAGCTCTGAGAAACTTGATTCAAAATCCTTGTCTATTCCTACGTGTACCTATTGCAAGAAGAAAGGACACGTCATTTCTGAGTGCTTCAAATTGAAATATAAGCATCAGAATCAAGATAGACCTATCCCAAATGCTCTTATTTCTAAGAGGTCAAGGTCACAGTCATGTATTGAAAGCAATACATTTGTTGGGTCTAATAAATCCCATTCTGATTTTATTATGAAGAATTATGAACCATTCATGTCGAAGGGTTCTATATCACTCTTGGGTGATTTGGCCAATCCTATCCCTATTAAACTTTTAAGGGATACAGGAGCTTCTCAGAGTCTTTTATTATCAGGTACTTTGCCTTTTTCTGAGAAGTCCTGTTCTAATGAGAGTGTTCTCATTCAGGGAGTAGAGTGCGGCTTTGTTAATGTTCCTCTCCATTCGGTAAATTTGTCATCAGACTTAGTTTCAGGACCTGTGAAAGTCGGTATAGTGTGTAATTTACCCGTTGAGGGCATTCATTTGTTACTAGACAACGACCTAGCTGGAGACAAGGTTGTGGTTAGTCCACTTCTAACTGACAAGCCTTCTTTGGATCAGAAAGTTGACCCTATTGAAAAAGAATACCCTGAGTTATTCCCAGCTTGTGCAGTTACCAGAGTTATGGCAAAGAAAGCTCTTGAGAACGATTTTGATAAGGAAACTATTCATGTAGCTGACACATGTATTGGTCAGACTTTTGATGAGGTCACTTTCACTCCTGATTTGGGTCAATCAAAAGGTATTGATCACAGTGATTCTCTTTTAAATCCTCATTCTTTTTTATCTAATCAGGTTGACAAACGACAATCAGTTGTCGTCGAACAGGAAAAAGATCCTGAGATCTCCTGTTTGTTTCAGAGGGCCATTAGTGAAACTGAAGCCACTGAAGTCCCTGTCTGTTACTTCACTAAAAATGAAATTCTTATGAGAAAATGGAGACCTCCCGAGGTACATGCTAGTGACGAGTGGTCAGTGAACTATCAGATAGTTGTTCCAAAATCTTACAGACAAGGAATCTTAGTTTGGGCCATGAAACTCCTCTGGCTGGTTATTTAGGGATAAATAAAACTTATCACAAGATCTTGACACACTTTTATTGACCAAAAATCAAAGGTGATGTTTGTAAATTTTGTAGATCTTGTCATACTTGTCAAATGGTAGGAAAAACCAATTAGAAGATACTTAAGGCTCATCTACAACCAATTCCTGCATCTGACGAACCATTTAGCAGAATTATGGTCGATTGTGTTGGTCCCTTACCTTAGACCAAGTCAGGCAACCAATATTTGTTGACCATTATGTGTGCGTCAACAAGATTCCCGGAGGCAATTCCTTTGAGGAATATTAAAACCAAGACCATAGCAAAAGCTTTGATAAAGTTTTTTTTACTCAATTTGGCCTTCCCAAATCTGTCCAATCAAGTCAAAGGTCAAATTTTATGTCTGGAATTTTCCAGCTTGTTATGCTTGAATTTAGCACTCTGCAGTTCAGGTCAAAAGTGAAATTATGGTTTCACAGAACTTTACTTGAGAGAAGTTTTGAGTTTTGTAATAGAGCTCATTCTCTCTTGCTCTTTCTTCAAAATTTTCTTCAATTTAGATTTACGGCCCTTACAAAGTAAAAAAGAAAATGAATGAGTTAAATTATAATAACAGTACTCTGATCTAAATAAATTAATGGAGTACTACTATATTCAAAGAGATAGCCATGTCAATCATGCAATTAATTTAGTTGTACCTGTCCCACCAACTGAGGTTTTAAGTGAAGAAATTCAATTGGACTCTGTTGATCTTGGAGCACCAAATCTTCGGAATTCGGACATTATGAAAAATCTGGACCAGAAACTTTTGCATTTACAGCAAGAAGAAAGGAATGAACTTGAACAGTTATTATTCGAATATGAGCACTTTTTTCCAGACATTCCTACAAGGACAAACAAACTTTCTCATGGCGTTGAAATTGTTGTTTCAATCCTGTGAAACAACACCCATACAGGAAATTCAGTATTTGCTGGAGAACGATTTCATAGAGCCCAGTAAATGTGATTGGAGTTCACCATGTATACTTGTTTCGAAACCGGATAAAACTTTCCGTATGTGCACTGATTATAGGAAGGTGAACAGTGTGACAAAAACAGATTCATTTCCATTACCAAGAATCGATGACTGTATTGATAAAATTTGAAATGCCAAGTACCTCACCAAATTTGACCTTCTGAAAGGATTTTGGCAAATTCCACTAACGGAAAGGGAAAAGGAAATTTCGGCATTTGTAACTCCAGATGGACGCTACCAATATAAAGCAATGCCGTTCGGGATGAAGGGTTCCCCAAGTACGTTTCAACGCTTGATGAATAGGATTATTTCCGGTCTAGATAATTGTGATGCTTATATCGATGATGTCATTATCTACAACGACACCAGGAAAGAACATCTTACAACGATTCGGAAATTCCTCGACAGACTTACAGATGCAAATTGGACAATCAATTTATCTAAAAGTGACTTTTGCCGTGATTGTGTAACTTTTCTAGGACATATTGTGGGACATGGACAAGTTAAACCTATAGATGCTAAGGTCAAGGTAATCTCTGATTTCCCTGTGACTGTCAGTAAGAAGCAACTGATGCGATTTTTGGGTATGGCCGGATACTATCGAAAGTTTTGTTCCAATTTTTCCAACGTTGCTGAACCCCTGACAAGCTTGTTAAGTAAGAAAAACAAGTTTTTTTTGGTCTGAAAAATGTCAGGAGGCTTTCGACAGATTAAAAGACATACTCAAAAGTGCACCAGTTCTTACAGCTCCAAATTTCTGTCAGCGATTTGAATTATCTGTGGATGCGAGTGATGTTGGGGTTGGAGTAGTTTTGATTCAAGAAGATAGAAATGGTGTTGATCATCCAGTGTGCTATTTTTCAAAGAAATTAAACAAACACCAACGAAATTACTCAACAATCGAGAAGGAATGTTTGGCTTTAATTTTGGCATTGCAGCATTTTGAAGTTTACATTAGCTCAGCTCCTTCTCCGGTTGTTGCGTATAGTGATCACAACCCCTCACTTTCATCGACAAGATGAAGAATAAAAACCAAAGATTGTTAAGGTGGAGTTTGATTTTGCAAGAATATAACTTTAACATCAGGCACATCAAAGGAAAAGACAATTTGATTGCAGATGCACTTTCCCGTGTATAGAACTATATTTTCATGTACATTTTGTATAATTCATGAGTTTTCTTATGTAAGTTTGTTTTTACCCAATGTATAATTTACATATGGTAAAAAGAAAGTTTTATTATATAAATCTTTCTTTTTTCTTTATGTGGGGAAGTGTTACGTATATGTAATTAAATTGTGTGTTAGTTTTAAATTCTTTTTTTATTTTTGTTTCGTTACATTTTATTCTAATGATTATTTTCACAGGATTCGATATTTTTTAAAAGTACATTCTGTTTGTACAGAACTGAAAAGTATTTCATTAGCATTATTTTTAGCTGACCTCGTTCAGACACTTGGTTACATGAAGTTTAAATGATTGGTCAGCATCAAGGTCATATATACATTACTCGCGTGATAATCTTGTGTCTTCCACATTTGGGCACACGTGTCAAGTGGCTTGTAGTGACCACGTGACCTATTGCGCGATCTAAAATTGTCTTTAAGACTAACGTTTTTAGTGAGTTTGATTTAGTCGTAAAAGTACCTTCAAGATGTCAGAAGTATTTTTTGTTGTTGCCAATTTGGATTTATTTTTTACTTAAGAATAATTTATATTCTCTGGAAAATAAGTGCTTCGTCATCAAAGCTTTGAACAGAGACATTCAGTGGAAATTATTCAGAGTGCTAAAAGCCGGAATATTCTTTTGTGATTCATAAAATTCAACGTGCAACTTTTGACATCAATACTTCATTCATCTGACGTCATCGTCCGCTATCTTTGAACTTCGCCGGGATTCGAACTTGGATTTATTTAGGACATTTTAGTGATAGGACTTGTTTGTTTCAATTCTGGGATTAATTTTTGGATTATATTCACAAACTGTAAGTCCTTTTTCATATTGTTACTGTGTTTTGTAGGGATAAGTTATTTTTGTTAAAATTTACAAAGCTTGTTGGCTTCACTCTTTTCTTTGTTACTTTGAACGAGCCGAGATTTGTAACACTCAGTACCTTGATTCTCCTAAACATAACAGAGAAATCATCACAGCGATTATCAAATGACATGGCGTTAGTACAGGAAATATTGTTCTTTTAATTGTGCTGGAATCTATTCAATACACTGTACTTACGAAATCTAACTAACAGCGGTAAAATAACGTTGTTATGTGAGTGTGTATCCATACATGAAGCAAAGCAGGTCGGTAGATTTGAATCAGTAAATCAGCAATATTTCTTTATCCTTTGTCTTTTTATATGCATTACCACAAGTTCATGGTTTTTTGCTTTCTTTTCTTTCTCCATACTCAGTATTAACGGTTCTGTTTAGGTTCACTATGGCAATGACACCAGTAATCTTGATCTGTCTGTGCGGATTCCTGACATTCACGGATGCCACGTATCGTAAGTCTTCCGCATATTTACTTTCTTCAGATATGTATCTTTAATTAGGACAATGTTTCATTTGTACTATTAAGTCGCCTTAGAATATCAAGTAAGGGTGTTATGGATTCAAGACAGTCATAATGTTCCGTACACCCCGGTTAACAAACAAGTAACACTTTTATTACTTCATAAACCTAACTATTGTAGCCAAAATTTCATCGTTACTGTGCAATGCGATTCTCCTGAATACGATTATTGGAGACATAGGTGATTGCTAATAGTTCAATGGACTTACTAATCAGTTTCTGTTTATCGGTAATCCTTTATATTTTTCCCAAATGTATATTGCCAGACGTCACGTGACTTTCGTACCTTCTTATCAGTCACGTGATCTTGTTACGATCTTGTTGAAGTTCTTACACTCCAAGTTATAATAATGTTTATTTTTATTATTATTATTATTATTATTATTATTATTGTCATCTCCGGGTGTACGTAAGTATGTAATGCCGATTACCTTCATCATTATAGCTAAACCATTTTGGGTCGCTGACATATCTGTATATACAGATTGTGTCAGCAGTTTTAGAATCTGGATCTCGCTTTTGGGGTTCGGGATTGAAGCAAAGGATAGTTTTACATATGTCAAATAATTTATATTTTATCTGTCTCACGTGTGTAAGAAAAGAACCGAGTGTCAACATATGTTAGAATGGGAACTCTAGGTTATGCCTTGTGGAGTTTATGTACCGACCAGGAACCTACTCACTTCGCCATAACTGATAACCATTCGAGATCACCTTCCTATTATGATATATACGCTTGCTAAGCATTTCTCGACAAATGGTTAAAATTAATGCATTCAGTCATAACTCGAAATCAAATGAGACTGCCACTCTATGACCATATATGGGCAAGAAACGTAAAATTCATATTCAACTGGCATTGAGATCGGGATTCACCTTTAACACTAGGGATTTCCCCTCGCTCTGGGTCATTGGTTGAAAGCTATTGTGATCCGCACGCAATATCTATCTTAAACTTGATTGACGTGAAAACACACACACACACACACACACACACACACACACACACACACACACACACACACACACACACACACACTTGTATGCAACTTAAGTTAACCCAGGTATTTGTCCTTATTTGCACCCCTACCGAAACAAATGGATAAGTGTTTTATGCAGATAGAATTCGACTTCTTCTTTAAATAAGGTTTTCATGTTATTTTAATCATCTGTAGCTTCCAGCACCGAGTACTGCAGTAGTTCGGACGATACTTGCTGCTTGACTGGCAAATGGCAAAATGAACTGGGCTCTACCATGGAAATTACTTGTCGCAAGGGCTCTTTGAGTGGCAAATACAACAGTTCCGTTGGTCAGGCAAAAGCCTCGTATGACCTTGCAGGCAGATACACTAATGCTGGCCCTAACAATAAGGACTACATTGTGGGATTTTCCGTTGCGTGGAACAATACCGTCCAGGGTAACTCACAGTCCACGACAAGTTGGACTGGTATCTACTACGCATCGGAGGGAATCATTCACACCCACTGGATTTTGACTACGTACCGGAAACCTGATGATTTATGGTCATCCAATCAAATCGGTCATGATGATTTCAAAAGAATTTAAGTCAATCGTAAAATCCGCTTTTATATTTCCTATTACTCGAACATCTCTGCGCAATCATGTTGTAATCAAATCAAATAAAGACATCTTTACACATAAAAGTGAATAATATGTAGGGACACTTGTCATATATTATAATTTAAGAAACTTACACATTTCAGCAATTATGTAACTATAACACCTATTTTAATCTATACATTACTTAAATTAATAGTAAATGTTAAAGATATCACTTTTTACATAAAATATATACTTGAAAGGAATGCAGAAATTTCCTTCTATGATTACCGTACAACGTAACAGTCGCATAGACGGGAAACAGCGATAGAACAACGTGAAATCGGTGTACTATACAATGTATCTAGAAGTACAATATGAAATATGTGTACCTAACAATGAATTTTAGAAGCACAATGTGAAATCTTTGTATTATACAATGTATTTTGAAATACAATGTGAAATCGGTATACTATACAATGTATTTAGAAGTACAATGTAAATTCGGTGTGTCATATAATGTACCAAATATGTTTTATGTGATGTCATAAACTATGTCAAATACATGTTGTATATCCTTTCTGGTTTTATGTTATTATTTTGGTACTCTGACTGCAGTTACAGTATGGCTAGAATAAATACTCAAACTGAGATATTACGAATAGTTTCGCATAATAAGAAGAATACGATTTTCAAAGTTCACGTACGTAGCATACGAGGAGTGGACGATATTTACTGGGAATGGAGGCAGTAGCAATTTGGCATTGTGTGTAACTTTTTGGTATACTCACAAATGTGGTATAGTACAACTTGTTATGCGTTTTTGCAACAATACGTCTCATCATTTGGCATGGAGGAAAGTAATAGTTCTTTCTAATAGAGCAGCAGGAGGGGTCAACCGACTGAAGGGCCGCCAGACATAGGTGAAAAAATGACGCAAAAAATATACATGGAACCGTTGGAATGGCCAACGAACAGCAACATAAACTATATGTGATATATCATGATGCTTTTTTATGTGCTATAAAATATGAATATTTTTATTGATATGAGCAACATGGGGGTGGGTGGGGTAATCGACCTAAGGGGCGCCGGACGAGTCTTCACTAACGTGTTCAACAGATTTATCACTGTTTGATCAATTTTATTGTTTTAATATAACGGTCAATGTAGTCTTGTTGATTGTTAAATTTTACATCATCCGAAGCATTTATCTCGAAGTATCTTCCTTTAACGCCAACTCCACAGACCAGACAAGGTTTTGGGCCGGTACTTCCACGTCGAACACTCTGTAAATGAAGCACACAGTAATCACTGCGACAATTTTTTTCACAAGGTGTAGACGACCCCATAATCAGCCACTTGCAACTGTTATACGTTTGGTTGATCATTATACTATTAGTAAAAGTCTAATTAGATGAAAGCCTAATTAGAGAAATACTATTATGTATTTTAAAGAAAAGTAATCATATAGTATGAGACGATGGGACGAAGCTAGATTACAGCAACAAAAATATCAAGATCTCACCGAGAACAAAATCATGTTACCAAAATCAAAAACAGATTTAAATCTCATCAAAAATTACATTAGATCACTAGAAACAACACAAGATGAGTTTACAAGGTTATCTGCGATTGAGCCAGAGCACATCACCAAAGCAGATTTTGAAAGATTACCGGGTGACAGAAAACAAATACCATTTGAGTTCCAACTGTATGATTTTATCAAGCAAGCAAAGAACGAATCTATCAACGATGGTGCGTCCCATGTGTTTTTCAACATTTAAAATTGATGGCGATAGAACATTTCTTGATTCCACAATGGATGACAAACGAGCAAGTGCTATCGTTAATAATCTTGTTGATGACAGCAAGTACATATTCAGAGTAAAATTTATTGCTGAACATGTTAGTGAAGATGGTCCGACTTGGATCATTCGTGATAAAGAATTACGGCGACATAAAGCAGCAGAGATGCTGAACAGACCATTTGCTTGAGACATTATTTATGAAAAATAAAGCTTCATACCAAAGTGAAATACAAGATCAATAACGATAAACCAAAACCTCTAACCCTGGCTCCCTGACTTCCTGACTTTGTCAGGCAGGCAGGCCGATTGGGTTAGCTCATTTTGTTACTTCGCATTGACATTTGTATTTTCTTGTATGCGACTCGATTACGCGCTGGTCACTCAATTTTGGTCGTTCAGCCTCTCTGCTGCTATGGTGTCATCCAAAAATTTCATCGAGACCTATACGATATCGTGACTGAGGGTCATGTAAATTTATCGTTATAAATCCGTGTGGGGTAGCTTGCGCCGCTGAAATTAAATTTTTAATTTAATCATATCCATGTCCCCTGAACACCAGGTATAATAAATATTTTGTAGAGTATAATTATCTACTCCATTAAACACAACTAAAATATTACAATTGTCTCTGATCACTTTAGGTATTTGTGTATATCGCTTAGTAACACAATTCACATCTGTGTTTTTATGTCTGCCTCTGGAAAATATTCGAGCTGGATTTGATTGTTTGTCCAGCATTACATCATCGTATAATACGAGATTATTAATAGGCGTATCTAGATCATCTACAGATGGAGCCTCATCAATATCGGTAATATAATCAACAACATCATCACCGTCATCGTCTTCATGGAACGACTTTGCGTTTTTATTAAAATCTTTTTAAGTACTTCATAACATCGTTGATCATCTACAGATGGTGGTACTAAATATAACCTATCCCACTTGAGCCATCTCATTATCAGATTAAGTAATAATTGTGTTTTACCAGACCCAGATGGACCTATTATGATACACCTTATAGAATTCGGTAGCGCTGGATGATGCTTGACTAGTTCTTGTTTTCGTGTCGCTGAAAAATCAATGATATCCATGTTATACAAATATAATAATTATATGGATTTATATTGTGTTCGATGCAGAGCACCCACCCCCACAAGTGGATTAACAACAATAACAAAAAAAAAAAGCGTGCACTTAAACGTGCGGGCCCAAATGACCTTGGAAATAACCAATCGTTATCACTCGATGTTTACAAATTCTTATGAACCAACGTGAGTTAAAAATAGAGCTAATGTAATAGCTTTTACGTTCTATACAAACAGAAGTTACTTGAAAAAATATCGAATCCCATGAAAATAATCATTACAATAAAATGTAATGAAACAAAAATAAAATGAAAAAGAATGTTAAAAGTAACACACAAGCAATATAATTGCATATACGTAACACACTAAAATCACGTTCGTCCTTCCATCTGATTTCAATGGTCATGTCTGAGATGTTTTGACTCCAGAGACCCCTTTTATCTTCTTGATCCTACATATTTTTACCTGTCCCCTGTGAAGCAGCTCTCGAAATGAGTCCTGTAATCATTGTTCCCAATACTCCTTTGGCAATGGGTGCTAACAATAATTGCACAAATCCTCCGCGTTGTACCAACATCTTTATCTTTTGACGAATGGGTATTTTCTTTTTAACTATTTGGCGAAGAACGTGTCGATGCTTGGCAAAGCATTCTTTCTGGTGAGTAGAGAAAAGTATCTTTCCTTTCAAGACATTCAGACAACATTGTTTGGCTAAGCGTCGTGGCAATTCTTTCCTTTTCTTTCCTTTGGAGTTAGAAGAGGGATGGCTTCTGGAGGCTGACATTTTCGTTTGTTCCGGCGCACACACAAAAATTACACTGACGTCGATGGCTTGGCACACTCCCTTTTATCTTATTTATTGGACTATCGCATCGTCAAAAATGTGACGTCTCTTTTCCTATATCGCCAAACCATCCTCCCCTTCATGTTGCTCCTCTTTTTCTTTGGACGAGTATATCTTTTCTGGGGTAGACATTGATGCTTTGCTAAGCCTTTTTCGGATGACGGGACTGTCGTTTTCTTTTTCCTTTTCCTTTTTGGGCTGGAGAATAGTAATGTTGATGGTGTGCACTTCTTTGAGGGTACATCTTTGAGCGTTCAAAAGCACAAAATACACTGAAATCCATGGCTCCACATACGTCCTTATCTTATTTCGTTTTTTGGGGGTGGGGGTGGGGTGTAATTTTTGAGTAGGTCGTAGGGCTTGTAACCCGTCTTTTTGATGAAATCATCCACGACCACTTTGTAAAATAAATCCTCACTTTTGGTATCCTGTCCTTTTCTTTGAACAAGTGTGTCTTTTCAAGGGGGGACGTCCATGCTTGGCTAAGCGTTTTCTCTGATGACGAGACTGTCCTATTCTTTCTCTTTTTCCTTTTTGGAAAGGAGAACGGCGATGGTGAGCACTTCTTTGAGGTGACATCTTTTTTCGTTCAGGAGCACAAAAAAACACTGATACCTATCGTTTCCCCAGGTCATTTTATACTGGAATGCATCGCCTCTGATTGTCTTTACTTCGTATCAACTTAATGATATGCATCACACGTCGTGGATGGGTTTGCAACGGACTAAATCGGGATAGTTCTTGCTTGGATAAATCCAGTAAACTCTGTAACATGCCTGATCTCTCTTGGACTTTGATTTTGGGGGCAGGTACTTTGTGAGCAGCTGCCACTGCCCCTAAAGAGAAGGAGGGTTTTACCCTTGGAGGAGACGTTATTGAACATCCATTTTTACATCAAATTAGGAAGAACGGGTGTCAAATTGGACTTGGCTGGCATTACCATGAATGGAAAAGTGGAAGCACCTGAGGATACTGTAGTAGTAGTCATAGCAATCTTCCCATGATATGGCACTGAATCGCTGAGGTCACGGCGTACGGCGTCTCTGGCATCGCAAGGCACAGCATTGATCTCCACTTGAGAATCACCGAACTTGAATAGTGTTGTTTGTTTAAAAGTATTCATCTGTCTTGCTTGGCAATGGTAGTCACAATGAACTATTGGTCTTGGACGTTGTCCCTTTTATATGCTGGCCAATATCGGCGTGTCCGTAAGGTAAAGTGAGGTGGTTGGGAAGACGTACTCGCTTCTGGTACACGATTTGATAGATTTTTTCCAAAGACCGACTGACGATTTGGTGTGAGGCTAAACGTACAATCTTGTGAGGTTGGTAGGTGGTCACTCTAAAATCTCGATCCTCTCCAGACTGCAAGGCTTCTTTCAATACCCCAAAGTTCACCACTTGACTGGTGCGATAATTGATAGTCAGTCCTTTCACTTTACACTTGGTGTGCACTTTTCCTTGTTGGTCCCGGTATTCGTAACCGTTATTTTTGGGACCGTCACTAGAAAAATTTAGAATCTTGTCATTGTGGTACTCGTCCGTCTAGGCTCCTAAACGGCCTCCGTCGATAACAGGGTGCCAGTGACCTAGGCGATCGATGTAGATACAACCGCCCGTGTCAAAATACAACAACGATCTCCTAACAGTTCTAAAGCTTCGTAAATTTTTAAGCGAGCATGGGTTGTCACGTACGCAGCAATGATGACATTTCCAAATTTGTCGGTTTTAAAAATTCAGTTCTTCTTCGTAATTGACTAAGATCAAGTCCTCACGAACGACGTCCACGTATCTCATGGCTTTAGTTTTGTCGTGAATCATCTGAAAGTAGCAGGAAGGTTCTGTCAAATACTTCGTCTTGGGTAAACACGGTCGTTGTGCCATTTTGCCCCACAAGCAATTTAACATCGCTTTGGCAAACGATCGCCTTCCTTCGTTTTTCTCCATGTGGTCTAAAGTGATGTCTTTCTACTTCAATTTTTTCTCTTTGAATTTATTTGGTCCTCGGGAGTGTGGCACCAGGAACGATAACCGCTAGCTTCTTATTTCAGTTTTAAAAAGGCATTCACGTAGTCTGCGAAATGCCTTTCTGAGTCTCGTCGCCCTTGTGGTACTGTTCTGTCTTGGGAGAGTGTCAAATTTCGTACACTTCTAACAGTCGATGTCTCATGTCCAGAGCTTTAAACAATTCCACGCTTACCCACTTTCCCGTCAAAGCGTGTTCTTTCTTGGTATGCTGACAAGGTTGGTCTTGGTTGCACGTTTCGGTACAAGTACGGCAGAAGAGAAACATCAGTTTTCCTTGGCAATGATGAGGTAAAACGGGATGGTACAAGTCCGTGGGAGGCAAGACTTTGCACTTGATCAATCATTCGTATTGTCGAATGTTGTCCAGGTCGATGTGTTCCGTCAGCAATTGCGGGTGACTTGCGGGAAAGTGATAATATTTGCACATAAAAGAATACCAGGAACACATGTCCAAATATTTGATTTCTTCTCCTTTCTGCTCGTCGGCTTGGTACAGCAAACAGGTGGCATTCGATCGTCCTCCGTACAAACTATCCTGTAGGTTCAGAGGGTCCAGCAGCTTGTAACTTTCCACGATACGTTTAAACTCGGGATCGGTTTTCAAACGGTGATCGTACTCCTGTTCCCACATTTCCACCACTTGTTATCCTTGCTGTTCTAACTTCAATTGGTCTGGTACAAGTCTTCCATGGTACGTTGTAAACACTGATTTTTATTGTCACGTTGAGGGTAACAGATGGGACATCCTTGAAATAAAAAACCGCTAAATTCGTACACGATCGTGGGTTTTCTAAGTCTCAGCCATGCACCGAATACGTTCCAATGGTCTTTTCGCCTCCTCCGTTGCGGGCGTGTTGGATCCAGGTTTCTTCCTTGTCGCACAAGTAATGTAACAAGTGTAGGACTTTGACCGTGTATTGACGTTTGACAAAGTTTGTCGTTTGAGGACTTATGACAGCAAGGGTGTTTTCGGGCATTAATCGTTGGCGGTACACTAAAGAACACGCTTTGACAACAGTGCAGGCTTGTTTCAAAGGATCGATCCCTCCGTGCTCCATGAACATTTCTGGAAATTTTCCACAGCAACGCCGTAAAATGCCCACGTCAGAACGAAAATACTTTAACATCTCTTCCTGAACGTCGTGGGGGTCTGAGTCTTGATTGTGATACCATGTGCAGAAAGCTTCTAGTTGTTCGGTGCGCATGTTTTCCGGGTCGTAGTAGTGAGGCTCAGGGAAATGAAGTAGAACGGCATGTTGACTGGCTTCGGTATTGAAAAAGTGCGGAAAAATAGCCTATGTTCATTCATGTCATTCCAAACGTTTTAGGCATTCAGCTTAATGGCATGGCCAAGTAACTCATTGAATCTTTTAACTACACTTGTCCCACTTGCATGGAAATGATTTTGGCTCCGTTTAAAGTCACTTTAGGACATTCGGTGCTTTTTTTCCGTATAGTATCTCAGAAGAAATCGCCCATCATTTCCCGAGAAATTGTGATCAATAACCATGGCGTGACGATGACAATCTCCATAATGTTCGATGTCCTCTGGGCTCCACGTCTCGTCGATCGGGTCTAAGATCATTGGGCGAAATCGGCCAGCGTGTTAGGTCTCCGAAATATTTTTACACGTCCTCGAGGAATCTTCCTGCAGTGAGGACAATGACTAAAGATAGTTTCTTGGATGCACTTATCGCACGCTCGATGAGCCACGCAGAAATTAGGAATGTGAATGCCAGTCTCTTGCATGCATTGGAAATCGAAAAAGATGAAATTGCCGTTCTTCTGGTCAGCTTACTCTTCATGTTTAGAAGGGTATTTTGAATGTATCATTCGTGTTCCAAGTCCACGAGTTGGCGACACATGTGATATCGTTTCTTTCGTGAACATACGTGAGCCTTGGCATCATTGTTACGTTTGCCTTGTCGACAAGTAGGGCACAATCTCAGGAGTTGGCAAGCACTTTTCTTTCGTGAACCTTGAGTCTTCAGATGTTGTTGGTAACAGGCAGGGCTGACAAAAGTGCGCTGACAAGCTGAGCAATGCACTCGTTGTTGTCCTTCGTCAAGATAGGGTTTAGAGGATAAACATCCCTCACATTTCGATCCACAATGCTTGTGTTGCTCACAATTGTTTTAGCTATATTCACATTTCTCACAGTAATAACTATATCCCAGGAATACGGCGATACTGGTAATGGCATCGAAATGTTCATCGTGATGATACACGTAAATGTATTTTCCATCTTTGATATATTTGCCTCGAAATAACTGAGGTTCGCGCACTTCTTGAGGATGCACTTTCAACGTGTACCGTGGAGCTAAGACGTCTTGCAATTTTTGCATTTCAGGAATGCCACAGGGTGTGTCTTTGGATAGCCCCGCTTGCTGTAACAGGAGTTCTGCTTCTCTTTGTTGTTTGACTCGGTCAGATTGTCGAATAGTTTTCCAGGCTTTTTTCCATTATGCCTTGTCGTTCTTGTCGGCATAAATTTGTCCCACCACGATGGCTCGGGCTAAACCCATCTGGTCTTAAGGGTTGTTAATACTGACGAGGCTCTTTTTAGTGCTTCGAAGGCCGTCCACCAATAACACATTTTTCCGTCCGGTCCCTTTGTTAAGAGAAACGTGGGTCGTGAACAGTGTCCCTTTTCCATCGGTGATGTGAAACTTCTCATTGGATTGTTGCAATGGTTGAATCTTGTCGATGACTTTGGAAGGTGTCAATTCTGATGGACTGCTAAACTCGATCCAAACGGGGGACTTCAGATTGTCGTGATAAAGGAAAAATCTCATGCGATCGTCTTCGTTCGGAAGAGATAGCCGTTTCAGTGTGGTTAACAAAGAATCCCAAAGATCGGTGATGAACTCTTTTGCTTTTTTGAGCGGTTTGTCGGACTTGAAATCTTTAAATTTCGCCGTGTACGTCTAGGCCGTGGTTCTAATGTTTTAGAGGAGAGTTTATCCGTCTCTCGAATGTGGTAGTACTTGTCAGGGTTTAGTGGTGGTGACCTTTGATTTGGTGTAGACTCTCTTGACTCATGACATCTTTAAAATCGCTGGCATGGATTTGAGCCAAGACTTCATCTACTGTGCGAGGCAATAGGTCACGTTTCTGGCTCTTACTTTGTTCTCCTGTTTTTACGAAATGATGCGATTGTTTCATCTTAAGTGCAAAAAGACAAATGACAACATTTTAACCGCCATGGTCCCCCCTATATATTGATATCAGACCAGTGTATATATAAAGGGTCAGTGTCTTCCCTCCAGGTATTCATTTCACTCTTAGGCTTACCCGAACGATGGAAGAGGCAACACAGATCTAACTTCTGATCAGTACTTTGCGAGGCGTCATACCAAGGTTTTCTTCAAACAAACCGACGGACTACTCTCCCTCCTTTCGGGAAAACAGTCAAGATACTTGCTATATCTGTCAGAAGAAAAGGCATTGCTCTTCAGAATGTCCAGGCTGTCAAAAAAGCAAGACAGGTGTCAAAAGATTCAAACCTCAAGATACCTGTCTTGAATGTCAAGAGAAAAGACACTGGTATTCAGTCTGCCGTAAGAAACAACGGGAGCATGCGGGAGAGAGGGAGTCCTAATAGCAAGAAGATCTGCCCTCCGAAAAGGAAGAAACCAGACACGTCCAGAAAGAGAAGAAAGAGAAGAAAATAAGAGAAGAAAGTGAGGAAGAATCGGAGGAGAAACCTATGACAGTGAAGCAGTTCAAAAAAGGAGAGAGTGAAAATAGATACAGAAGAAGTCTCTGAACTTTTCATAGTGTTGTGTTGTGAACTGAATTGTAAATTTGTACAAGTATAGACCTACACTCACACACTCACACACGTACGTCATGGGGAAAAAGGGAGTCTGCGTTTTAATTGAGTTTGGCAAATATTGAGTAGTCTCTTTTAGATGGAAGTAGATGGCCCTGCAAAGGACCGTTGGGTGTTTGTTTTTTTATAAAACAAATAAACTCAGGAACGGGAATTAATGAGCTTTAACTGCCTTATCCTATTGTCACGGCCAGGGCCTACCGCTGGACCTGCTTCTGTCGATGATTTGGTAGAAATCACTAGGGTGTGTATCACAGGCGTAGTAACAGGGTTGGGATGTTTGGCTCGGGATGGTCTTTTTCTCTTGGGGCGTAAAAAGAAGTCTGATACATTTGTTTCAGACTCCCTAACTCTGCCAAAATGTCTAAGAGTACTGTCAGCGTTTGACTTTCACCGTTCTTCTTTTCTCCTGGACCTTGTTTCATCTCTGCTTCTTCTTCTTCCTGTCGTTCAATTCTTGCCTCTTCTTCATCTCGCTGTTGCTGTTGAAGGAGACAAGCTTGACCTGCTTCTTTCTGCTGATGTAAAGATTTCTCCAATTCTTCCTTCTGTCTCTGTTTGAAATCCTCGACGTACGGTAAAGTAGGAGAAGGTGGCGAAGTTGCTGGTACCGGAACATATTCTTGAGAAGAGAGAAAATGCACTAAATCCCAATTAAAATCTGTCTTTCTGGAAGTATTCCCGTGTTTGCTTTGGTAGGCACTGCTATGTCATCACTTCTCGACACTACGGTTGGTGCACCCAATTCATCCTCTTCTAAGTTTCCATTATGTTCTAACTGTGTTGAATTGAATAACTGCGCACATATAATAGGGAATGTGGCGTCACAGGTAGCTCGCTTCAGATTTAAAGACATACTCCACTTTGTGACCGAATTTTGTAACACATGTTTGGATTGGTGAACAAACCTCAGTCCGTTTCGATCCGTTTTTCCACTATAAATAACCTCGGTTCACTTCATTCCCTTCACCTCTTCTCGTCACAAGGTGTGGACTAATGTAGAATCGTCTACCTTCCTATCGTCAATGCTGTTCATCCCGGGGTATCCCATATATGTCAAATCATCATGGGCTATCACCCAGATAACTGATACAGCCCTTTGGAAACGAAGGATCCATGTGGAGAGACAAGGCTGTCTGAAGAGTATCTTAATCTACGGTCCAGAGGTCAGACGAAGTTTGAGGAAGGGATGATCCGTGCGATGCCTTCTGTGTTAACGGAGTGATGTTAACAAAAAACCAATCGCCCTTTTCAGATCCACTTCAATGCCCGACAAGATTTATTCAACAAATTTGCCCTATTTGTATGTCTTTGTTTAGTGCTTTTTTGTTTGTTTGTTTGTTTATTTACCCGTCAGTCAAGCGTTATTATTCAGATGTTAACTTCCCCTTGCGGCTAGACAGGCCCAATCTCTTGTCCCTATAAACCCTATGTTAAATTTCCCCATGTTAAATTCCCCTTGAGATTAAAGTGCCCCAGGTGTTCCTTCTTTTTGTTTCAATTCCCACTGAGGCTAAAGTTGCCTACGACCTTTTTGACTGCGATTTCCGTTGAGGCTAATGCTCCCTACTAAACTACGTCTGACCTTTTCCTTCAAGAACTCGGGGGGGGGGGGGTAGATGATAAGTTCGTGACTCATGGACTAAATGATCTTTTACGGCATATCAGTACAGGGAATAAATTGAAGGATTCAAATCTGCAATTTATAATTAAACGTTCGGCAAGCTAACTACAAATCTTAATCGGCCTAGTTCTATGTAGTGATATATACAAAGAGAACAAACGTGGTTTCTAATTCATGTGCTTGGTTGTTATGTATCTTTATCAATAGTAGTATGTTACATTAACTGTCAGATTGGTTACATTGTCTCGATATGCTTTGGACAGGGGTTCAATCTATCGATTCGATTATAAGGGAGTGGGTCATTTTAAACCATACGTGAAATAACAAATCTAAGTGAACGGAAGGAATCCCATGCGAAACAAGTTAAACAAAAAAGCTTCTTTGATCGTATGAAACAAAGATGGAATTCATTTCCAAAGATAAACTATTAATTTAAGCAAAGACCAAGAGATTCAATTATATTGTATTTTTATTTGCTTACACTGCCGATAACGAAATATGAAAGAAAGTAAAGAAGTAAAAAATATTTGTAAACATATCAGTTCAGATGGTTTCTTTTGAAAAGAGGTGTCAGTAAAATGCCATAACTGATACTCCTCATCTGAGAATAAACTAGACCTGGAGGGTCGATGTCACTGGCGTGTATTGCCGAAAAGTATGCCATGTTGAATATAGTGCTTTCAAATGAAAATGTAAAGCTATCATCACTCAAATGACCAGACTCGAGTCAAACGCTGTGCCTTATAGTTTATAGTCTAAAGGTGCATAACGTTTGTAGATGTTCTTAAAGCACATTTTATCGTGGTCTGCGTGGTAAGTAACAATTAAGATTGATGTATAGGCTAGGCTCGCAATAAACCGGCAGCCTGCGATAGTTTGCCTCTCTCGTTTGGCGGCATGATCGATTATAAATAGGGCCCGCTAGAATAACGGTCAGACAGAAATGTTAACATCGAGTTAAGTAGCCGAAAACGAAAACGAAGAGACAATCCAGAGAATAATTTTGTGCAATTTGAAATAAGCATTATAAAATGAATATTTCCAGAATAATTATTAATAAAGGCAGATTATGAAAAATTATTCAAGCTTTTATGGGTGTGTTATAATTTTGGCGGTTTGAGAAAGTTAGTCGTGATTGGCCAATCTAAACGACGGGGTGTGCTACCCAGGCGAAACTCAATGATTTATGAATCCTTCCCCGAAAGTTTCGGCAGTACATATTTTTCAGCAGATGGGGAAACTTTAACTCCGAGATCAGTAAAAGTTACTTTTCTAATTCACATGTCCAAAGGACTGGTGTCTGCAAGGTTAGGCATACGGGAAAAGAGATTTTTCTGCATAGTAAGAGCAATAATGCACAAGGTATGGTCTCAATTCCATACATTATAGTCACTGATATAAGTTTGTAATTATGTGTGCATTTATTCGTTTAAATTCACATTTTAATTTTCCTTGAGTTTAGAAGTTAATTTTGCATGCGTTGGTCTTGAATGATATATGGCACTTGCATTTTAAGAATGTAATTCAATATTTCACTGATATCAATGTGTTCAAATTGACTTGCTTGTATGTAATAACAATCAGTTATTGTAGGAATTTAATACATTACTTTTAATATGAATTGTGAGAATTAATTTATCTGTCTTAAATGATACGTATCATGTATGCTAAGAATTGATGTTACTTTGTCTATGTCAGTGAATTGCTAGTTGACAAGACACGAAGTCCATTAATTCATTTGTGTAAGTAAGTTGTGAATTCTCCTAACCAAGAAATCGGCGCATGCAGAGCGATATCGTTCAGTTAGTAACTTAAAGCCCACAGGGGCGTGGTATGAAGATGTATATTATTGTTATGGTTCCAGTTAGGTACGCTGAATAGCATCTGGAAAATACATTAATTTTATGATAATAGGGTTGTGTGTACGTACGTGGTTGCGAACTAACCGTATTAGCCTTAGTCTATTGAGTTACGATAAATAGATATCTGACATAACAAGAGTGGCAGTATGGTTAGACGTCATTAGAGAAAATCCTGACAATTATTTAGGTTTTATTCAATTTAATGAAATATAGCTCAACATATGAGTACCACGCATAAGGACAAGATAAACTACAACGAAGCTACAGTGGATGACCAGAAGAGGAGAGAAGAGGAAAATGAATAAATCGAATCTGACCAGTTAAAAACGTTGATTTGGGAAAGACCGGAAGCAACTAGGCTATGCTGGCATGTTGAGCAAATGATTTCGATCATTCACTCGATGATATGATGAAATTTATTTTGTCGGTAAAACATATTTGCTCATTTCATTTTGTATAATTTTTTAAAACTCTATTTCTAAGAGAAAGTGTATCATTCAACTGTCATATTTAATTTAATTTTCGTAATGTAATCGATTAAATTGTTATAGTTTATATACAGGGTTCGTGTTGGTCTGTTCTATATCTCTGCTCAGTTCTGTGTTATTCTATCCCTTAATTTGATATTTTATGTTATTGTTTACTCGATCCGGGTAGTAACAACTTGGTCGATTTTCTCATAGTAACGATAACCAAAGCACCATGCAACAACGGGGTCAATCTCCTTTCTTACACTCTCTGTCACTTGAAGTACCTAATAGTAATAATCCGAGTCACTGAGAAACATACAAAATGTATATAACAAAACTCAATAGCCAGAAAAAAAAATTAGGAAAGGAAACATTTATTCCTAACTTGCAGAATATTGCAATGTGTAAAGTCTAGAGATTGTTGGAAACTAACTTGTGTATCATTTTTGCGAGGAGAAGTTTGGAATCTCCGTACCTCCATTAAGGAGCATTAATTCGAACGGTTCGTTACATGTATTATTTCCCGATACCGAAAAAGCGGAATGAGTGTATTCCACTTTCTCTGCTACAGTGAAGGTTGAAGACACCAATATCAATTTAACGGATATACACTTGAAAACTAATAACAAATTATTTGTTATACGGATCGTCTGATTTGACAGTGAACGTCAATATTCGCTTATCTGATTCGTTTCCGAACATATATTAAAGACACACCACGTTTAGTATAAATAAGGATAATTAAAAATTTGATTTCACTTCTCAATTAATTATTGACATTTTGATAAAGAAAGACATGATGTTCCTAATTGCTTGGAAGTTATTCATTTTGACGTAGTTACTTTTGTCCACTCTTTTCTTAAATTTCAGCTATTATATTCCTATTGGTGTATGCACATGTTTCCATGATAATTAATTTATTTTCTCTTTCATACTTATTTTTCGTCAAACATGTATGCCTAGATACAATTGTATGAAATCGTATTAATGTATTACCGCTATCCATGTGCTTTTACTATATATTGTGGGGGACTTTTAGCCCCATCCCATTTGTAACATTTATAATAATAAAAATGTTTATTTTTTTTTTAAAAAAATCGATAATGCGATAAAATAAGCTAATGGCAACAAACGAACTGTTTGGAAGTTTTTTCTATCTTTGCAACACATACAATTGTATCAAAATTTAATTTCTCTCCCTCAGCCATCTCAGTGAAGGTGAAACAGAGTGGGACACTGAAAACAAAACTACTACAGAAGCAGGCTTCACAGATCCTTAGAGTCCTATGTTGGTTGACTGTATTCCGATATCATAAAAATCGGTATTTGTCTCTCTACCACTTAGTCAGTGTGAACACAAGGCGGTGGAACTCGCTTAAATGTTCCAAGCGCATAACTGGGTGAAGCTTCTGCGCCATCACTTCGCTGAGTCAGCTGCATGCAGGAAACCCCTTTAGTTATCTGTCAACAAATTGTCCAATGAGAAGCTCAGATCAAGCTTTTAAGTGCAGTGTTCGACCCAGGCCATTGTTCGGTTAAGTCCATGGAAGAACAGTGGATGTGCATTGTTGAAGAAGGTATATGTTCTTATGATGAAATTTAAAAATATGTAATTAAGAGAATTTTGTGTGTAATTTTTTTCTTGAAAGTTAACTGACGTTTGCAAACTTCATTGGATTGCACTTAGAGCTACTGAGTAGTCTTTACCTTAAATGTGAATTGTACGTTTTTACTAAAGAATAAGATACAACATACACATTAATAAAGCGCTTGCACCTTCACGAATGTTTGCCTGAGAAATTAATCTGAATCAATAAATTCATTGTTCATCATCTTTCACAAAGGATCATGGTTTCTACTCTCAGCACTTCAGCTAGGGCTTCAATTAAACACACAAGCACAACAGCGAAAAATACGAAAAACGAAAGGCTCCTAAGAAGAAGTACCTTACTATGGCATCCACAGTTGTGGGTGGAGCACGTTTCACACAAGCATAGTTAATACTTCGTTATAACATGAAGTTCGAGGCCTATCATACCATCCTAAAATTAAGAGAACAGGAACGCGACGAATAATCACAACGCGACGAATAATCACAAAATCAGAGTACAGAAAAGATAACATTTCTTTCAGCAAGTCAGGTCGGAAGACTGAATCTTTTTCAAGTATCCTATTTAATTAGTCCCCAAGTAATAACGACAACAGTGGCATTTTGTCTGCATGCCAATGAAGTCCCAGATAAATTAACTACTCTTCAGTTTTGCGACAAAGTACTCAGAGGTATCTGTAGTTATAGTCCGTGCTTCCAGTGCCTTGAATTTCTGGTCCTGACTCCTAATTTTCTGAAATTGATCCTATAGCTTTCCATATATGGGATTCCGAACTTAATTCTTGTAAAGAAATTTGGCCGTTGAATTAGTTATTTATTATCTTCAGAGGGCTGTGAATACTGTACACATGTTGCTTTTTATGGAAAATCTCCGTCAAAATGGAGTATTATCATTCAAAAGGAGGAAGAAAAAGCATCAAATTAGGCACTACGGACTTAAAATATTCCTTGAATAAACCTTTAATTTATTGCTTTAATGGTCATCTATGAACAGATATAGGATACCTCATATCCTCTCTATGGACTTTCATCGACATGTTGCTAAAATATATTTTCTTAGTTTAATTAGCAGTCTACAATTTTAAGGATGTAAAGCCTATAATTTGTGACTTTAAAGTCAAAACAGATCTTCTTCACCTTTCTAAGCAGTAACTGAGACACGCGGTATTAGAAAGTAAACATGGATAATTATTTGCATTTAAATGAAATGACCAGAATGTCCATCAAACATCTTCAGAATGGCCGAATCACCCATGACAGATTTGCCCTTTCATGTAAAGCCAAGAAGCTGCATATCATAAACCTTCTTATGTTTTGTTTCGACTCTGAGACTGATAAACTGAATGTTATCAGCGAGGCAGCAGATCTCAAGGAAACGTCAAAAGCAAATATTAACGATTTTTGTACAGATTATATTAATGTGCAATAGCAGCTTACTGGCTCAATTAGACTCGAAAATAAATCTCACATCCCATTATCTTGAGTCTTGAAAGCAGCATCACATAACACATTAGTACCTATTTGTGCCTTGTCCATATCTGCAATAGTGTACAAAGAACATTCAATAAGAATCACTGATAGTTTGTGTATCTTCAGTTAATTTTCTATATTTAAGTATTTTTCAGAATTGTCAGTTTTATTCTTTTTTATTATTTTTGTATAGTCAACACATCCCGTGGTAGTTGATTTCAGCACGGTTCCGCCTTGCACCTTTTAAAGTCAATATGTTTAAATGTACTCAGACTTGTACTCAATGTAGAAATGCATATAGACGTAATACCACTTCAATAGGTAAACATTTCGTGAAGTCTATTCCTTGTTGAAGTCCTGTGTCAACTTTACTTCTTTTGGTATGCGAAAGTTGTAGATGGGAAATAAAGTCTAGTAATCGTCGATGATGTCACAGTCAGATTGCAATATCTGCTCTTGACCTGGAAAATGTAGCAGTTCTATCATTGACTGTGATTGCATGTCCGTATGCTGTGTTTTGTTTCCTCTTCAACCAAGTCTTGCCCAGTCATCAATGAGGTTATTTCATTGTTTCCATTTGGAATTGTTATATTCAGTTCATGTTTATGCTCTGAAGAAATGGATATTTCTATCTTAGAAAAATCGTAATTCTCTTTGTAACACCTTTGCTGATTTGTCGGTGTTCAAACAAATGAAATATAGCTGAGGGCAGTAATGACTATGCATTATTTATTAAAAACATTTAATAATGATGATGTAGAAGATTAATATACCCAAAGTCATGTTAGATATTTTGATAGGACTTTCTTTATTCAGGACTAAAGGATGCTAATGGCATGAATGAAGTATTAGGAGCTGCATCCTAAAAATAAAAACAAACCACACTATTATTTGAGACCATATGGTAAGAAAGTGTAAAGTAATGAAGCATGGCTGCATCAAAATAATCATTTTAGCAGGCCAGAAAATACATTAGCAGTTGATTACTAAGAGTGGGAGAAAAGGCGGTTAATTTGAGGAGATGCAACCTAAATATCACTAATAACTTACTACATTAAGTTTTAAAACACTGATTCTGACAACATGATATACTAGCTGTTCCATGTTTGTACATTACTGTTATGAAGATTACATATGACCTAATTCAGTTATTTAACCAGAAAATACATTCAACTGCACGTTTGTTGATATCATGAAGAAAATATTCTCCAAAAAGTGTCTAACCTTTTGTTGTCATGTTAATAATTTTGTATGGCGCCTTAACCCCATAGAAGCAAATCTGTCACCATTACATTTGTTGCATGTTAAATTAATCTGTCGTCCTCTGGTAGGTGAAGTCACTTTTTGTAATTTGAAAGATAGTTGCTTCTGTTTTTAATTTTTATCGTATATTCAATCATGTGATGGGCATATTGCGATTGTAGCAAACTACATTTAAATAGTCAAGTCAATGTAAGTTTTATTGAGGTAAAAAGCAATTGCAACAGATTCAAAAGTATAACTCAAAGCTAGCAGTTTTATTATTTGGAAGAAAAATGAAATTCTGAACATATTTAATAGCCTCCTGGGTAATCTTATCTAATAATTGTCAATGTGATATAACGAATCGTGAGTTTATTCTTTCAGTCCGAATTTCTTATAAAGTAACGCTAGGAATTTATTCAATAAATTTTCAAGTTGTAAAATGTAAGAAAACAATTTATTTATTACATGAATATAGAACAATTTTTTCATTAATTAGTCTAGTGGTATTGGCAGTTTGGCACTTATAATATTTAGAACAATAAAGGGTAATACGTTACTGATACCTTATTTGTAAAAGCCTTATTTTAATACACCCGTTAAACATAGCAAACGTGACACTTCTAAATGCCAACTATACACATTTATTCAAGACGCTAAATGGAAATAAAACAATCAGTTATAACTGAAATAATCAGCTATCGTTGTGTAACTATTAGGATATTGGGATATTTTCTAGAACGGATGTTTCTTGTGTGTGTGTGTGTATGTGTGTGTGTGTGTGTGTGTGTGTGTGTGTGTGTGTGTGTGTGTGTGTGTAGGACAAAATCCCCACAGGATAAACTTTTCATCTCACTTCCGGACAAAACCCCTCCTAGTAAAATGAAAGATAGGACATAATACTCTCCCTTCTAAACTTCTAAACCGTCCAAAAATATACTAGCCTAATTTGAAGAATCATTAGGAAAAGAAAAGAAGCCAAGTGACATATCAAATATATAATTTAGTTATGGATTTTCATGTTTATTCAAAACATTTTTGACTTGGTTTTTAAGTGCTTTCATCCTAGGAGAGAAAAGAAAACACGTGACATATCATCAATGTACCTCCTACATAATTTAATTATTGAATTTCATGTTTATCCAATGCATCATTGACCTAGCTTTTAAGTACATACAAACTAGTGGAAAAGGGAATACATGTGTTATATCATCAATATGCCTCATATTCAGCTGAGTTATGGAATTTCGTGTTTTTATCCAATACAGTTATGGTTAAGTTTTAACGTACTTCTCAGTTATAACAATAATGGTCAAATACAGTAACCTCAGTACTTATGAAAGCGAGGTGACAACGCACATGAGCGTGTAATGAGCTTTTAGATCACAACGATCGTTAGGCATCTTAATCTCCTGGACTATGAAGATCTAACTCGCACACTATACGTCTTTTATCTACTCATTTCAGCAGCGGGGGGTGGGGGCGGGGGTGAACATAAATATTCCTACAAAAATGAAAATACAAGGTCAATAACGCTAAACCGCGACCTCTAACCGACGGAGGCCTCTCTAACAGGGTTAGGTCATTTTTGTTTGATGCATGTATTTTCACATTTTTATGCGTTCTCGTTTACCGACCTGTTGGTCGTCACCCCCCTGCTGGTGTCTCTCTCAACCAAAAATTTTATCGAGACCTACACGATACCTCGACCGAGGATCATGTAAATTTATCGTGATAAATCTATGAGGAATCGCTTGCGCTTTTGAGAAGAAGTTTTTAAACTTAATCACATTCATGTCCCCTGAACACCAAGTCTGATAGATGTTTCTTAGTGTGTGGGTATCAACACCATTAAAGACCAGAAGAAGCTTGCAGTTTTCTCTGATCACTTTAGGTATTTGTGTATATCGCTGAGTAATATATATAATAGCGGTGTTTTTGCGTTTGCCTCACGAAAATATCCGAGCTGGATTTAATTGTTTGTCAAACATCACATCATCGTATACTACGAGATTATTAATACATCCATCGAGACCATGCACAGACGGAGCTTCATCAATATCGGTGA
This sequence comes from Megalonaias nervosa, assembly GCA_016617855.1. NCBI lineage: Eukaryota > Metazoa > Mollusca > Bivalvia > Unionida > Unionidae > Megalonaias > Megalonaias nervosa. The sequence goes on along the minus strand of JAECUM010090547.1, from coordinate 66,307 downwards.
TAAAATCAATAATATCATTACCGTCTTCATCCGACGACTTCGCGTCTTCATTAAAAATCTTTCAGCACATCGTAGGATCTCTGATTATTTACAGATGGTGCCACTAAATACAACTTATCCCATATGAGCCATCTCTCTTTATCAGGTTAAGTAATAATTGCGTCTTACCATACCCTGATGGGCCTATGATAATTGCTCTGATAGAATTTGGTAGCTCTGGATGGTGCTTGACTATCTCTTGCTTTCGTGTCGCTGAGAAATCAATGATATTCATGTTCTATAAATATATAATAATTATATGAATTTATATTGTGTTCGATGCAGAGCACCCCCCCCCCCAAGTGGATTAAAAACAATAACGACTAGGAATAAAACGCGTGCACTTAGAGGCAAGTGTGTGAAAGGTGGTACAAGCAAATACAGATTTATCTCCCACTTGACTAATGTCAATGCTGGTGATACCGTTGCTTCACTGGGAAAATTACCAGGAGCTCCATGGGCTAAGTATCCTGGCGAGAAGCAACTTTCTGGATATAATTATTGTAGGCCTGGAACCCGACTTGATATCCGACTTGACAAGAAAGATCAACCAAGACCTGGAGAGTATCCAATAAATGCGATTGATCAAGCGTGCCATGTTCATGATGTCGCGTATAAAAATAAAGATTTACAACAGCGACATATTGCAGACGTAAAGTTGATTCACACTCTAAAGTCTGTAACAAAAATCTCTCAGAGAATCATTAGCTAATTGGCTGGTAAGATCTGCGATGAAAGGTAAACTAGTGCTAGGGGCCGGTAATTAATTTTAGATAACTGTTATAATGGACTCAATTTATTCTAGTCCAAGTGGATATTGAAGGGGTAGAGTGGCGATTAGTAAACTTGCTGATGCAGCAGATGTCGAAAGTTCTGTTGCTGCAGATTGGTTAGCACGACAGGCAATGTGGCAAATTTATCTACCACCACAAAAAAAAAAAAAAAAACAAAACAACTCAGCACGCAGATTTTGATGTCAGTACACCCAATGAAGTTCATCAAGCAGATATTTTGTTTTTACCACATGATACTATTAAAACTGGTAGACTTCAATCGCGCACATACAAATACGAGTTGACTGTTGTTGACGTTGCAAGTAGATATAAAGAAGCAGAACCACTATCAACAAAGACAGCAACTGAAGAAGCATAAGGATTTGAACGCATTTATCAACGAGGACCCTTGCGACGGCCACAGCTGCTGCAGGTCGATCCTGGCAAAGAATTTCTTGGTGCAGTAACGTCTCTGATGAAACAACATAACGTCAAAATCAGACGAGGACACACCGCAATTCATCACGATCAGGCAATCGTTCAACGATTTAATCGAACACTTGCTGAACGATTGGTTGGATATCAATATGCGAAGGAAATATAAATAGACTCTACGTCCGATGATAATAGATCTCGTGAATGGGTTGCAAGACTACCAAGTGTGATAGGAGCGTTAAATGATGAAATTACTCGTGGAGCTTCTATGAAACCCATCAATGCGACCACGAAAAGACACACACCAGTACAAAGACGTAACTCTTCCTCAAAAGAACCAGTACTAGGTAATATAACTGTCAGATATTTATATGAACCTGGTGAAATTGAAGGTGGTAAAAAAGAGCAACTGATCATATTTGAATGTGGCCACACATAAAATGTCCCGCGTGGTAAGATCCAAGGGTAGAACGGCAAATCTATAGACTAGATTCAACTGCTCCTCAACGTGGATTTGTACGCGAACACTTACAAGTAATTCCTGAAGATACACAATTACCACTGCCTTCACTTTTGTGAAAGCCGGACATCAGCGCCCCTAAGTCGATTACACTCAAGACAGGTCAGCATCACATTTTCGCGTGTGTGGGCGAGACTACTATTCAACTTCAATATTTTGTTTGCGTGTATCTGCTTGTCGATAACACAATGACACAGGTAAATCTGAAAACTTTTCTTTATGTAACAGAAATAATTGCTGTTGAAGTGAATCACGAACTATCTTCCGACTTGCAACTATCAAATCAGCAGGCCTCCACAAATTCCAAAAATCATTTATAGCAGTCTCTGTAATTACTTCACGCATTATCTCTCATTGAATCTTATCTGGTTGTAGTCTGATTAACTTTTTAAACCCTTTCAGCGGTTCATCAATAGCTCTATTATCATCAGTTATCTCCTCATAATAATGTACGAACTTTGTCAACCATTCGTGCGGAGATGGTCCAACAAAGGGTGGTGGTTGATTATGATCTCTGCACATGATAACAGCAGTATTCCGAGTCAATAACTAATCAAGAAACATTTTAATTCCTCCACGGATACAGTGAATATCTCATCCTAGACAATGATCACCCATTCGCTCAGGAGTCCATGCATCTTCCTTCCATCTAGCGAAGCTGTGATAACTATGAGATTTAACTCCTCGTTCGCTCATTTCTTTGGCAAGCTGGTGAGTCGGAGTGAGTACAATCATGTCAAGGTTTCAAACTAATTCAAAAGCAGGTGTTGTTTTAGCAGAACCTCCAGGTCCATTGAGATAAACCGTTTTATGTCTGGCCACAGGATCATATACTGATGGTGCTGATGAAAATTGACACCTGTTTATATTTGTAATGTGTTTCCTTAGATTCAACGTCGGTAGATTCAGAATAACTAAGAATTTTTCTCGCTTTATTCTCCATTCGCCCCATGATGCAACAACGCCGATATGTAATTGTTTTAGCAATCTTGCACTTTTTTATTGATATAAAATGAATCCGTGGCGAATCTAACTGCGGTATTAAGAAATCTGTTTATCATCGACAATAAGTGTATCGAAACGTATGCGAGCATCGAAGATCTTAAATAAGTAATCTGTGGTGAGTCACCATCAGTGTAGCTAATTTAATTCCGTCCAATAAGTAAGCATTATTCCGACTTATAAACGTGCCTCTCTCTGTTGTATCAGCAATTATTAAATCAAGTTCAACATCAACGATGATAAATCCTGTGCAATGTCGTTTATGATCACATGAACCTCCTTGGGTAAATTTACCAGTTATGTTTCTGCCAAGATCTATTGTAAGTTTATTTTCATATTCAGTTTCATCGGGATTGCGCTCAAAGATCTCGTCGAGAACATATCTCTCAACGACAGGCAGCCAGACTTGTTTCTGGGGACGATACGATGTTATTGCTTCACTCACGGTTAGCGATATCAATATTTTTACATCAAACATATATCGAAATAAAGCTATTGGAGTCCAACCATGTTTATTAAAATGAAGACCAAACCAAACGGAGATAACCGGATGAAGATTATGTGCAAACTCAAATGATTCAAAAGATGCAAATCCAGTTAAATCAAAATCTGGTAAAGCTGCATTTATTGCAGTTCTGGTCATCTCATGGTTGGGATGTCCAAATCTTTTGAAACACTCAGAACAATATCCCATTCGAAGAAAACTTCCAGGATAACATGCAAAAATATTAACTGAGATAACATCCTTATAATGTTCAGATTATTTTGATAGCACAGATTTATTTTAATATTAATCGTCTTGAGAGAACGAGAAAGAAATGTTTTATTGACATTCCTCTTGAGGAAGAGCTGAGATCATTTACTCCTGCATTTAACATTTAACTCAAGCCTGTCATAGGTGTGGATCATACAGCCATCTATCGATTGACCGATACCTTTAATTTGATTTGTAACGAGACCTGGTGGGGTAAGTTGGCTATATGACTACATAGGCAACCTGTTCTTTGCAATGCTCTTTTGAACAATCTATTTGAAAGGTTCTAGAGGGTGGGGTAAGGAATATTCCCATGGTCGCAGCCAATCAGTAAAGATACTGAGCATATTTGGATCAATCGTATTCACATAAAGTGATATTCTAACATGTTGACGTATCAAATATATTAAACTGCAGATAACATATGCAAAGTTTATCAATTATGTGATAAAAATGTTTATCACATGACTAATGTGATTTTATGCGCTAATATATGCATGCCATAGTTTGAACATAACTCGTTTAATACCCTCTCATGGTTTCACAAATAATGTAATTATGTCCTGCAAGAGAGAGCGACACGACCGCGACATCTGGAAGTATCTAAAAGCCTATTAACTGCACAAATGTACACGTCGGTAGAATATAATTAGTATTTGTCGTGATGTGTCTAATATAATCAAAAATATGTGGTTATTTGACACTAAATGTTTGAAACTGGACAAAAACCTTAAATTTTGCGCTCGCCAGGGTTCGCAAAGATATCAGGGCGTAGCTTATTTATAATTTCTTGAATCAGAATCCTATTTCTGGTCACTAATAGAAATCGCGTTGCCTTGCTATGGTTGATGAATCTGTTCGTTTGAATTGTAAATGACATACCCAATGTTTGTTTTAGTGCGAGAAATTCTTGTATGGATGGTATAGTGCACATCCAGAATGCAAAATAGATCCTTATAACTTTTTTTCCTTGTCGACTAACCCCTAATATCAATATTATTGATCGGTCATACGGTCAAGTAGTGCTGTTCGAGACCAGAAAGATTTTACGAACACGTTAGATATTTTTTAAAAATATAATGGTATCTCGAAATATAAATATCTGTCTTATGGTTTAGACTTTTGTTGACTGTCAGAAAAACTCTTACGTTTGACTTTGTCAAATGATGGTCAGCTGCATCTTTTGTTGGCATCATAAACAAATAGTATTCAATTGGGTTGGTCCAGTATCAAATATTCAATATGTAAATGTACTCTGTGGAATTGCCCTATGTGTACCTTGAGGTTGGAAATATGTTGCTTCTAAATAATTTCAATTAATTATGGGCATACCAAAATGCACCAAGCTAGGTGCCGTATGCGAAACATGAATAGACGCCCGTTGGTCAAATGTCGATCTTGTCAATGTTGTTCTTTCTGTAACTCCAATTTCATTTTGTTTTCTCTCTTTCTTCTAATTGCATTTGTTTATCTTTCTCCCTCTCCTGTCTTTCTCTCTCCTCTTTCTCAAATTGCAACTGCAATTGTTTCTCTTCTTTTTTGTAAATGCATTTGTTCTTTGTCTTTCTCCAATTGTTACTGCATTTGTTCCAAATTGCAATTTGTTTCTCCTCTCTCTCTCAAATTGCAAATTTGCTGAAGTTACATTGTTCCATCTCAATTCCTTATATTTGATGCAAGACTGATCTTTTATCATTCTTGTCTAGATCAAAATGTCTGCTTCGTTAGATTTTGCCTCCCCAAGAAGTTAGAAAAGTCTCCACTTTTGATGACATTGTGAAAAAAAAAACCTGTTGATTCAACTCAAAATTTCAAACTCATTTCGTGGTGCACGTGCACAGCAAAAAAAAATGCCAGTTTGCACGTAGGCTATACGGGTTCGATCGTAAGAAAAAATCTTACAATAAGATTTAATAAAGAAAAAGGTTGTTTACAAAATAGAGTGATCACGCAAGCAAAGTATGATCTTGATTACGACCAATGGTTTTCCCTGTGTGTTTACGAATCTCTGAACCAAGGTCAGCTAAATATAAAATGTAACAATCGAACTGCGTTGTTATCAGGTCAAAACAGAAAACTGAACCTTCCAAAAAAGGTCAAATACAGTGAATAAAGTTATCATTAGAATAACGTAATGGCATAAAAATAAAATAAAAGAGAATTTAAAACTAACACACAAGCAATTAAATTACATATACGTAACACTGTATAAAAGTAACGAAGAGATTTATGATAAAAGAGCAAAGTACAATAAAATATCCCGAACATAAAGATTACTCGTGTGCACAACCTACATACAGAATACGCAAAGAAGCTAGAACAAACTTTCCCTATAGAAGCATACAAAACATTCAACAATGGCTACAACTATATTTTGACAGTGATAGGTGTCATATCAAAATAAGCTTTCGCTCAAGATATGGATAGAAGAGGGAGGCAACATATATGACACGTTTAAAGAAATCGTTAACGTGTGAAAACTAAACAAGATATAATACGATGTGGAAATGAAAGTGTATGATAGAAAATATTACAAAAAAGAAAGAAAATATTGAATATGGTTTTCGCTATCGTAGACAAAAGAGCTTCTGTAATGGTAACTGTAATGAAACTCGAAGTTTAATGAAGGTATGAAAATATTTCTCCGAAAACGAAACCAGAAGATATTACTTAACCAGGCTTGTGGTTGTATATAAGTACGCAGGTCATAGGTCAGTAAATATGTCACACATTAAAATAGGTCCAAAGTATGGATTTGGTCACCTAACAACTGATAGCTATGGAAATCGTGCATATAAAAAGACCGAGAAAATTATGATCTCAAAATATAAATCCACATTTGCTAAAGGATATCTTCCTAATTTGGAGATTTTTACAGATAGGCAAGTAATTCTCAGGAGACACTATGGTAAATATATTGAAAATGTAAATGGGAGGGCATATTGAGGGAAATGTTACAAGGGGTTATCTCTGCATGACATAACATCAAGGAATGTTCAAGGTTTAAAATAAACTAAAAAAGCAAATGTTTCAAAGTATGTGCTGCTCAAATAGAAAGATAAATAATTTCGAATCAGATTTAAAGTATGTCCTGAAACTGATAGATCCTGTCGTGCTGAAATAACATCGCATTCATATGTAACAAATGTATATGATATAAATGGAAGAGAATATTACATGTTTTGTATGTAGTGAAATAAACCCCACTGGCAAAACACAACATTGAAATGCATACTATAAACTAAGTAAACATCATACAAATATAACGAAATCTAACTGGTATTTTAATGAAGGAAATAATCCGAGAATGCAGCAAAAATATACTTAATTGTGAATGTAGATAAACCGGTACATAGGAATTCATCTCTCTGACTTGAAATGTAGATTTGATACTAATTTCAAACTGCAAACTATAGTCCTATGACATCTTGAAAAGTTTTGAAATAAAGAGAAGTCTACCATATTGAATGGCTCGCTGGCTACAACAAAACCAAGAAGGCTGTAACATATTTCGAGAAATTTATTCTTAGAAGGGAAGAGTAATCTAGCGCATGATGAGTCAAACAAAGATAATATTAAACTATAGTATTATTAAGAAGATTAGTGCACGATCCAGGTCAAGAAGTAGCTTTAATAACCCCTAATATCTAAATGATGATACATTTACATAAACATTTAAAAGTATTGAGGGAAAAGGAGGCAGGCGCATGAAACAAAATGCTTTAGGAAAGACAATTGTTCTTACGAATACATGTATTCCTTTAGAATGTTTCATAATATAGCTTACTGCATTTGTATGGGAAAATATGAACGAGTTTTTCTCGAATGAATACTGAGACAACAATTTCATATTTTCCCATACATATGCAGTAAACTTTTTATTATATACCCATTTTCTTATTCTACCTAAGGCCTAATTATATAAGGAATACACTACAAGAAACAAAGAAATGTAATTTATGCTGTATTCCAAAATAAATATGTAACCGTAGATTCATCAATACACAAGAACAATATTATTGAGCATAACTCCTCTAAGCGAAATCTAAACTTATTCGCGCGCTCGACATCACTTTCAAAAAGAATTGTCGTTTTGGTCTAATTAAAATTGAAATTTAGAGTCATATTGTGATTGAATGCGCATTGCATCAGCTTTTCCATTATATCAGGAATGAATGGGTTGTGGTTTGTTTGTAGATTCTTCTCTTTTTCGCTGATTCTGGACTGGATCTATCTGTGTCAATTCCACATGAAGTACATGTAATCTGTACAGAGACGGAAGAGTCTTAACTGAACTGCATGTGTGTTTCTGTTCTGTCATTGAATGCTTGGAATCATAATGTGGGAAACACTCTGAACTCATTCAACTGTAATTATCAAAAGGACACTATGGAATATCAAGTTCATTTCATTTTGAGTACAGTAAGGAGAATGTTATTTCGGATGTGCAGAACTAAGAAAGTACATTTTGAGGAAATTCAAGATGCAAAAATGTAAGTATATTTTTGCCATTTAGCTAAAGAAGATAGGTTTATGCCTAGTCACTTGCATGCTCTTTGTAGGCACCCCAGAAATGTAGTGGCCTGTATGGAGTCTATCGCTAGCCTAAATCCGAAACATTGAATCAACAAATTTAACGCAGAAAATTGCAAAGCAGCTGCTGTGTGACAATCCATTCAGCCAGCGGAAATAAGAATTCTTGGTCGTCTTCGCTTATTGGCTCTGAGACCATTACTTTGCTGCCAAAACCTTCAGTTGTTTTTCTTCCCACGGATGTAGCACATTCACCTATAAAATGGTACGTCACTGATAGGTATGCAATAGCCCTTGCCCTCAGTATGGTTTTCTACGTTTATTCTATATACCCCAGAGATCACTGGTCATAGTCGGAACCATTCCATTAATGAAAAGTTACGAACATTTATCCTAAGTAACTGTTTAAATGATCAGAATGGTATTTTCAATACTGCGTCTCTCACGTTTGTTTGGACATTGCGAATATCAAGTTCATTCATTTGCTTGTTTGAAAGTTTCATTTGTGACTTAGTAAACTCGTCCACGTTGTTCACTTTATCATCTCTGCTTTCAAACAGACGAAACAGTTGCTTTAGTTCATCCACAAACAAATCTAATAGACTTAAACCTAAAATTTATACATGTGTGTACATGATTTGTTTACAAAGTAGTTCGTAATACACTATACTATTTTTAGGCACAAATGTTGTGCAAGTGCGTGCAATATCTAGGTGTTCAGCATCGTATAATACTGCACAATTCTGACAACGTAAATTTAACACAGAAAAAAGGAGTATATAATAAAACTATATTAACACCAACTGAGAAATGTTATTCAAGCCTTAGTGGATCAGAAAGTAGAGAAAAAGAGGATTACCAATTTGTAAGATAAAATGCTTTAAATTTAATTCTTTTGGTGGTCCATGCATATATAAAGATATTTTATTTTCTATTGATATTTTTGAGAAATTGTGATCTGTATGTTTAGGTAACTGCAAACACGTCGCATCATTCTTTTAGTGCACTTGGCGTAGTTAATAATGCTATCTGAAAATAAGACATATACCGATTTATTAATAGAACATTTTGTGTTTTTATTGATTGAATATAAAATTAGAATATGCATGATACAGATGAAACAGGTGTAAGCAAGTTAAGAATCATGAACGAAATTAATCTGTATTTCATTTAGTTCATGTACATGCATGTGTAATTTATATCACTGTATTCATACGCGAATTACACGACTAAGTTATTTTATTAGATCGTATAAAAGAAAAACCATATCTTCTTTTGACTAACAATATATGAATTTGTTTCCATCCGTTATGTTCGTGCATATTGTATTGTATGATGTTCACTTTTACGTATGTGATAATCAGTAGTTATTATACGATGTGGATTTCTTATTATATCGAGTTTGCTATTTTACTTTCCCCATTTTTATTTACATGTTTTTATTATTAATCATATGCATTTCGCATTATATATTGTTCAGCTTTTATTAATATGATGTATATCTGATAATATTTGATATATATGTGTTTCTGTATAATGTGATTAAATATAAAGTGTATACGCTATGCAAACTTTAGTATGTGATATGGATGTTTTATTATATCCTGTGAGTTTTAGGTTATTTAACATGCAAAATGTCATCATCAGGATCAAACTGAAAATTGGCCCACTAGTACGAATGTATTGAAGGACCGGTTATGAAGAATGATATGCATTCCGGCCAAATATTTGTTGTGCCATTGGTTGTTTTTTAATCCATGGCAGCAATATACTTGCTGATGTTTCCTAAGGTCTGTAAGTCGTAAAGTATTATTTTAGAGCCTTTTTAGATAACGTCTATTAAAAAAAATGATAGGTGTTAGTAATATTATACAGGAAGTATGGCAACCAAAACAAAAATTCTTTGAATCTCAATATAAAATTATACAACACGAATCATTAGAAGAGGAAGAAAATGAATGTCGTTGTCTTTGCAATGTCTGTACTGATTTGGTTACAGTTTCAAGTGTCAAAATTGCTGGTTGATTTAGTTGTTCACTAAGGATTATTTTACTGGGCTTTGAAAACAACCTTTGGACACAACCAAATCTGTGAATTTGCAACCTATGGTTTGAATAGAACGCCAAAATATTGGAAGTGAAAAACCAATGTCAGTGATGACAACTACCCCCCTCCCATCCACTTCTATCATCTGGGATGCATCTCTTGCAAAGATTAAAAATTTGTCTGACCAATCCTTTGTACCTCGTTGACAATGACTTCAAAAAGACTAATTTACGGATGGGACAATTTTATGTTCGCCGAGTGTAGAAGGTTTGCGTATGATTTTCTTTTATCTCATGATAGTATTTTCAACAAAATCCCATGCATTTTATACACCACACCCGTCGCTCTGTGGAAATATGTTCCATGAATATCAGCTTCACTGCATGACCAAAAATATGTGGGAATGTGCCGGAGAATAAATTGTCAAAGCATTATAATGGATTAACACAATAATCCACCAAGAGGATAACGAAATATAAGCAAACTAAAAGCTTTAATCATGATTACATGGCCAACGGATGGAGCACGTTTGTCAAGGAATGAACCATCGTTACGTTATTAAAATTATCATCCCAAGTATGAACACAATCCATCCAGCGGCAACAGAAAAAACAGCAAATGAATAGACATTAGGCACAATTTTAACAAAATGTTGATGACCCCGATTTAGTCCGCGGAAATTTGATTACTATGCCTCGCTTCGACTGACGTAAGCTCAACAAAAATAAAATAATAAATAAAAAATAATTAAAACAAATTAGAGCAAGTCTGACGGCTCAACATTGCAAATTCTCACGCTGTCCACTACATACTTCATACACTCACCTCACCCCACACCTCTCCCATATACAATGTATCATCACATAATTTGTATATTTGACTCAGTCCAACACATCTCCTGCGACCCAATGAGATGACACATATAATGACAGAGTTACCAAGTTTTGTAAATCTGCACTGTTTTTTGACAAGGCTATGTGGTTACAGACTAAAGAGTATAATATATTTAGGTCTCAGTGGTCAGAAATGTATGTGTTTTGAGTGCGAAATGCCAAAATGTACGATAAAAATCAACCTAGATTTGCCATTCTATTCTAGGAAACTAAGAACAAATACATACACACGTTACTGAAGCGCCAGCAGAAGCTTCATTTTCTGTCCGTTCTATTAATCGTACCTATTTATTCTTTACATTCTGCACTGAGATGAAAAGAATTTGAAAATGTCATACTCCCAATATAGTCCTTACTACACTTTTTCAGTTGTTTATCAATATGGCTGCCGATGATGTCATCTGAAAAGGTTTAGAGTAAACTCGCAATAGACTTGCAGGCCGCAGGTAACCTCGGCTATTAAATTACTGCCATAATATGCAATATAATCAATCAGATAAAACTATTTGGTCTGACTGCAAAGCAGTTTCATTCGTAACCAGCTCATCAGTGCAGTTTCACGGGGACAAGCGGGCATAGTTTACACTTTGGTCCTCGTAATATATCATTTGAACATCATGTGACTAAAATCAACATCACATAATAAAGTTGCACATTATATAAAATCATTTCTAACCGCATAATATACTGAACAATGTACATCGAATATTAATAATAATAAAGCATATAGTGAAGAAGTAACAATCTATAATTAGAAATGCAAGTCATATAATTTATTACACAGCATATAATACAGTACACGATGATTTGTTAAACGAATATCATACAGTAACGACTGTACAGCACATATTCAAATATGCTAATCATATTATCAAATATACACAACATATAGTAGGGAATATACATCATACTATGTAGTTTCATCCGCACATGTTACTTAACACATTTATAGCATTTTATTGCAATCATCTGATACAACTCGTCACGCGTACAGCAGATTCCGAAGTAAAATAATACATATCAGTATTTTATCAGTTTTATTAGCGACGTGTGGTAATGCGAAAATTTTGCATCATTATTTCTTTAAATCACATGCAAAGATTGAATGTTTAGTTATATTTAACAAATATCGTCAAAGTTGGGGAATTGGTTTGCTCAAATATGATAGCAACAATTTCAGTTTTCTTCCCATCTCCTCTCTTACAATAAGATAGTCCCAAAGCAGATGAGAGTACAAATAAACGAATCAACGCATTATTTCTGTGGGATTGTCGGATCTATCTCGCTCGTTGACGCATTGCATCATGCAAACTTCGAAATGTATTCCTCCCGGAAAAGCGAATGGCACATTTTAATTTTGTCTGATCTTTGAAACCGAGGCAAAACCAGGTATAAAGACATATTATTTACATAATATTGTGTCCATTTGACATATTGATTTTATAGTCATTATGGAAATTTAAGAAAAGAAATTCAATCGAATTTGTTCTCGAAAACAATCCTAAAGCAAAACACGGAGAAGAGATTACAGACAAAAGACCACTCGAAAAGCCACAAATGAATCTGTGAAAACTTTGCAACGATTTTGGATTTACGTAATTAAATTCTGATAATTATTTTTTCTCGATAACATTGATCTCTGAGATATCTTTCAATTACGTTAAACCTTAAATTTCGTATCCTCGCTATTCAAGGTAGTTTTGCAAACTCGATGAAATATGGCTTTCGTTGCGCAACTCTTGCTTCCAGGCCTTTTGTTCATGCAATAATCACACTAATTAAAATACGACTAAAATAATGAAACATTGAAAAGAAAAAGAAGGGGAGTTAATAGGACAGGAGAAAGTTAGAAAAAATATGCAAACACAAATATCAATTATAAAACCAAATTAAACTTTTGCACTATTTGTGAGAGCAAAGAAGTGTCGTACGTTTTTCCTTTTGTACAGGACCCCGTCTTTACCCTAAACCCCTGTTATTCCGCAATCACACTATTTTAAGACTCAATAGATTTCCATAATACACACCTGTCCGCTTTGATGTTACTGCATCAATATTTGCAAACTTCGAAGCTAAGATGTTCTCAGGTAGATACACTCCTACCTGGAGTATGTTAAATAATACCTTGCACATTTGGCAAATTGTGCATAGAGCAGTCAGGGGGTTCATGTGTACATCCAGGTAAAGTATTTCAAGCTATAAGCGAAGCAAAATTTAATACAGGTGAAGATTGCAGGCATGCAATTGATATACAGGTGAATTAAAGGATAACCATATATAGCTTTGGATAAACATATATTGTACAGATAATACAGTTTATATTGTGTGCAGTTGTAGTAAATTAGTTAAAGAATGAATTTTAAAAACATATAACAGACGGGTTAAACATGGACATCGTATATAAAAGTAAAGTAAAATGAAACGTAATTTATGTTTTGGTCTCACTTAATTAAAAGAGTTAAATTTATGTGAAACAAAAATATAAAAATAAATAAAGAATAAAATAATAAAAAGGTAATACCAATAGTGAATAGGCCCATAGGTGAATGATGCATGTGGTTCAAGAAGGTCTTAATTTCCGTGAATGTGAACTGGTTTATAATTACTTCAAAAGACTGACTATTTTATCCAAACATGTTACCGTTACTGCGTGATGCAATTAGGTAGATAAATCAGCCCCTCACCCGTGACGATATTCATTTTCGGTTTAGGGGCTGATATCACCTATTCATTAAAAGCTGCAAACGTTTCAGCCAATTTTGGCTGCGCACATCGGTGTCCTTTTAATGACATTTACATTATGTTTCCGGAACAAATCATATGTTTCATTACTTGTAAATTCACGTGGCTCTTTTGAATTTCGCGCTAGATATGGATGCTACCAATTACTGGTATGTGTCTAAGGTCTACGCAGGTATCTTCCGGAAAGATTTGCATGGAGCGAAATTGCACATTTAAATGAACAGGTGAAACCAGAACCACATATCGTACATCAGTATCAACACAGGCTTAGGGGGTTGATTTATCGGACGATCTCCTAGCCTCAGGTGCTGGATATACAGAATATCGCGAACAGCGCCTTAGTTATAGCAGCCACCATATTGCAATAAATCCTGTAGGGCAACAACATGATCAAAATTGTTTAATGGATATAGTGTTTATTTTACTCATTTGTGTCTAGCTAGTGATCTGCGTTTTTTTACATCTCTCTTATCCGTAACAAGATCTTTTTAGGAACTTGTTGTAGTTCTTACACCCCGTTCAAATAATGTTTAAGAGAAATTATGGATATTATATGTTAATAACTGGTGAATCTGAATCCTAGAATTTTGATCATAAGGCCATAGCAATTTATCTCGTATCCGAGTTATTATTTGAAAGTGAACGATTAAGATTTTTAATAGATTTGGAATAATTAACATATTTACTTTGTAATGCTAACAATCACACAACACCGATATTTCAGTCAGGCAAATTAACAAATTGTTGTAAACCTGTTATGTTAAGTTTTAATGTTTGAAATTAATATTTTAAATATATACAAACGCTCAATAATCTTTAAAGATATACAGTTAGACATACGATTACTACACATTATGTCCAAGTAAAATATTTTGAATCACTAAACCCAGTAACAGTATATTATTATTATTATTATTATTATTATTATTATTATTATTATTATTATTGTAGTAGTAGTATTGCCCCTCTATATACGTAGGCACGCAATGTCTGTGAACTTCTCCTTCATCTGCCAAAAACTAGAAACATGAAACCTGGATGGATGTCAATTTGTTTGATGTAGATCGTCTCAACACTTTATGAATTTTGATCCCGTTTTGGGGGTTGAATATAGATTACAAGGGTAGTGTTTCATAAATTTAAAGTACTTAGGTCATGTCTGTCTCACACCTTTATGGTGTAATCGGGATGTCAACATTATTAGATTCGGACGTCAGAGTTTTGCCATGGGGACTTTCTATTCCAATCAGGGGCTTATTCGTTGCGTCACAGGGTGCAGCCTTTTGGAATTATCACTCTGTTATCGTACATTAACTTACTGAGCACGACACAACACACTGACAGTGATTATACATTAAACTGATATGTTTCATCAATATGTCTTGAGACGTAGCCGTCGGGGTATAACTTGGAAACTAATGAGATCCAGATTCCATAACTATATTATCATATACACTTAGCAGTGATACATGCAACTGGGATTAACCCCGGGATCCGTGACTAACACACGAACTCTTCCGATTCCCGTCCTTTGGGTCATAGTTTGAAAAGTAATAACTTTCTGTAAACTTAATGGACACAGAAGACGAACACACAACTCATTGTTCCAGGGATCTACCCTTATCCCCATCTCGGGGCTACGCCTCATGTGTCATAGCTGGAACACTATTGAGAAACACGCCTAATAAGCAGGTACATACTGTTGGGAATTAAACGAAATATGCATACATATATACGCACATACACAACTGGCATATGGGGCAGCTCTAACTATCTGCGACATTCAAATAAAGGCTAAACCGTTCCATTGGGCTAGGGGTCATACGAGGAAGCGCGGCGATTAAACATTTTATAGACACATTCTTCTTCATTCTCATCGTCATCTTCTTTTTCTTCTTTGTCTTCTTCATCATCATCTTATTATTATTATTATTATTAAGAACATTTCTCATACTATTTGCATCATCTATAGCTTCTTGCACAACCTACTGCAACAATGCGGAAAATAATCAGGACAAGATTCGGGCTATAGAGGGGCAGCTGCACTTAAGATAAGGAGACTCTTATAGATCTTCAAATTAACCCTTAAAGCAGTCCTTAAAGTGCCATTTGTATGCATATAATTATAATGCCTACATTTGACCCAGACCTATATATGGTTTATTTAAACACATGTAATGTATCTACGGTAACGTGTGTGGGTCCATGACGACTGGAGTCCAGGGCATGTGTCCCCCCTTCCCCCTCTTAATCCGGCCATGATGATACTTGCTACTTGACTAGAAAATGGCACAATGAGCTTGACTCCATCATGGAAATGCTGAGTTGCCACGAAGGCTCATTAAGTGGCAAATACAACAATTGAAAGGTACAACTTATGTAAATTAGGTGTGTCATACAATGTATTCAGAAGAACAAAATTGCAACATATGTGTCATACAATGTATTTAGAGGTACAAAGTAAAATATGTGTGTGATACAATGTATTTAGAGGAATAAAGTGAAATAGGTGTGTCATACAATTTATGTAGAGGTACAAAATGAAATATGTGTGTCATACAATGTAATCAGAAGTACAGTGTGGAATATATGCCACACAATGTATTTAGAAGTACAATATGAAATATGTGCCATACAATTTAATTAGAAGTACAATTATAAATATGTGAGTTATACAATGTATTTACATGTACAATTTAATTAGGTGTTTCCTACAATATATTTAGAGGCATAAAGTGAAATATGTGTGTCATGCAATCTATTCAAAGTAAAATGTCATACAATGTTAATTAGAAATACAACGTGAAACATGCGTTTCATACAATGTTCCAAATATATGTTTGGTTTAAATATGTGTGCTTCTATCACTATTTCTTAGACTAACTATATGGACATTTTGGTTTAAACAAATAGTCAAACTTTGATGTTACGAATTAATTGGGGCTTTGATAAATAAATGATTATCCCCGAATTTCGTTATTTCCGTTTTTATATAACAAGTTTGTTTAATACAAACAATACTACATCTAAAAGTACCCGCTTATAATGTTGAACATTCACAACGAATTCGATCCATACAAATTAATTCTACCATTGTTTATATCAATTATGAATAGTAAGCTTCAGCCCAACGTGACCATGTTGTGTATCTGGCCAAGTATGATACTACAGCGCATTTTGCTCAGTTTACCAGCCATATTATTATTTACGTTGACTCCGGTAAGCTTGTGATGTTCCAAGATCAAATTGGAAAACATAAAAGTCTCAGATACACATTCAAGATGCTTTTGTGAACGTGATCTGAGCTGTTTTAAAGAGACTAGTCGAAACAGTGAAATCGGAGAAACCACAGACTCTGTTGTGTTCGTGGAATTTATCAAAGACTATGTGGAAACAAATCTAAAATCTAAAGTTGAAAAGCCTTGCGATAAAATGAGTGTGGAGACCTTTATATGAACATAAAAAGAAATCAGTTTATTTAAGAGCCCATCTATGATGATGATGATGATGATGACGTTGCAAGAAAACAAAATGTGGATTTCAAATTCAGTAATATCGAGGTGGTGACTGACATCATCAGATCATCAGAAAAAAAACTTCTGAAGTTTCCTGATGGCACATATTAGATATAAAAAGGACAGGGAGTATTTGGTGTAAAATATGTATTCATTGATGGGGTATCATCGCATTGCAAACGTTCGACTTGCTGTTGATCGATCTGCATAATATATCCGTATCATATATGAGTTCATGAACTCATGGGCTTCCCTTAGTATTCAGTAAAAAATATTATTATGGGGAAATCCTAATGCTGCCGATATAATATTTATACTTGGGATGCTTTATTTTATTTAAGTCAGATCATAATAATTACTGATCAAAACATTTTTCGTTGAAGCTTGGATTAAGGTCAATAAGGATGAAAATAAATGAATGTGACAAAAAACACAGTTTTGGTTCAATAAGAAAATCCATTGCTCCTCAGTTGGTTAGAATTGGAGTTAATTGTATATTTCAAATAAATTTTAACTTTACGCAGTATCTTAAAAACCCCATCTCATGTAAATCAGTTGAACTTGACCTTTCAGAACTCGTACATAGTAAGTAATGTTCAATATATCCCGGTGAATGAGGACAGTAGAATTGGGATGGGGGGTAGTAGGTAACGTTTCGAATACTCAGAGGACGGGTATGCAGTTCTTAATCATACTATCGGGGAAACCGAGCTGAATGTTCTTGTGATATAATGAGCAATCATACAGAACCACCCCACCCAGATGCTGGTAAGTATTGACAGCTCCCTTCCAAGAGAAGGTATTCATGTGTAGTCTAAAACGACGTTTTAGAAAGTAGGATTGGTTAATAACAGGTAATGACGTAAAAGACAAGGCCGATCAAAAGAAATCAGGCATTGACAGAAACTGTCGTATACACAGGATATCAGAGTTGTGGCACATAAAATGTTTGTCTAAACATTTGCAACTATTCTGCACTTCCTGCATACATACGGATATACAAAATTAAACTTTGTATTCGTTAAAATGAGGGTCTTGTATTGGCCTTATGCTTTATTCAAATACGACATAGATAAAGGATACTTCTAAGCCAAAGTCTGATCCGTTTTAATCACTTCACAAATGAAAGTCACTATTATCTGTTATGGACGAAATTAATGTAAATACATCTTGCATTTATAAGAAAATGCTTTGGTGTGCAGACAAGTAATAGTTTTAGGTGGACACAAACAGTTTCCGATAATAGAGACCAATAAACTTCAAGCCCTTGAAAAATACATTGGCAAAAAGGTCTGTGTTGAGCATTGTTTTTCTCTACGAAAAGTAAAACAATGTAATGCTGTCCTGCCACAGCCTCCTCTTCAGAGTAGGTCATTGTATTTCAGAAAAGGAGACAAGTGTGATTTCCTGTGGATACGCTGTTACTCAGACCGGACTGTGATGCTTTCTTTTGGAACAAGGAGCAGGCATACACATAATTTATTGTTCTACAATACGAGGTAAGTGTTCTGCATTTTATACAAGATGTGTCTTTACGTTGAAGTCAGATAACTCTTACACACAGGAGATGCTTTTATTTAAGAGTTACATTTACATGTTGCTGTGTGAGTTCCGTTTAATAATTTAATCAAAGTCTTTGTGGCAATATTCAGAGTTCCTCGCATGATGTACGCAGTCAAAATGATAGGTATTGCTGCAGAATCTAAGATCATAAATTACGCTGTAATCTGGACTTCAAACATTTGCTCAGATAGGTGATAAAACCAGTACATTGCAGATGATTGACGGATGATCTAATTGGATGCATATTTTATGTCCAAATAGGTAAATCACGCGCGTTCGCTAGTCATAAGACGTAGAAGGAGGCGACAGAGAACATGATCATATAGAGTGTATTTGTGCTAATTCTTCTCTAAGTCAACGAAAGGATGACATTCTTGATTTTGAAATAGCAAAACAAGCGATCAACGATTCGAAAGATGTGCAACCTATAGATCATAAGTTATCAATTTTTCCACTGTTAACCTTCCAGCACACTGATAGTGGACGGAAGTGATCCATGAGAATTTAACGGAAGTCAGATCCGAAATTGAAAAAGGATGCTGTTTAAGGTTTCTTTAATATAGAAGGCTATAATTAAAGCTATAATCAACACACAATAACACAGTCTTGGCATTTCAAAACTGAACTTCACATAAAATGGTGGATTTTCGTTAAGTCAAGCGTGCTATATCCACCGCTTAGTAAGAAGTGTACGAAACACATCCATTTAGAAGGAAACTAAATGCATATGTGCATGAATCCATAAGTTGTATTTTTCATGCCGATTTGACTGGAATACAAATAGAGTTAACGATGATGATTAACCGATGTGATGAATCCGTCTTTTGTGTATTAGGTTTGCTAATCGTAGTTCTATTTATATCAATGGGTATAAAGAGAACGATGTTCCCGGGATAAAAGTAACTTACAGCCGAAGAGAAAGTCACTGAGCTATATTAATGAAAGAGTCGTTACAATGTCATCTCCTTACAAATGGAAAGCACAGAATTGCAGTTATTTAGGCTACAGTCCTAAATAAATACAAAACAGGTCACTATATTCATGCGCCAGGCACTTCTTATGTCATTTCTGTCAGACATTAACTACTGATTTTCTTTTACCTAATAAACAGTATATAAATTGGGTCTTGGAGACGAAATCAAGCTAAATATTTTTTATTAAGATGGATTTTTGCTAATATCTTCTCACTTTTTTAAAGACTAAACATGTGCAATGGCCTTCACGGTAGATTATTTGAGGAACATAAGTTACAAATAACTCTCAGAAGCAATGCCACCTACATGTCTGCCTGCATCAATATTAAATTTAGTCATATTAAGTTTCTAGCTAGATCATCAACATATTCAACAGTCCAGAGAAATATGATGAGCTAGTGTTCTGCATAGATATTTCTCAATACATTATAATGACTTGTATTCTGCATAACACATATTCTGTTGCCTGATTTACCATCTCAAGCTAATGTTGACACATACAATCATTTAACTGTCTGAAAAAGTTTGTGAATCAACAGATTGTATTGGCGCATATGTTTTGTTCTGTAAAATAAAATTCAAACAATCTTCCGGAATTTTTCCATCTCGGCTAAATCAATATCATTATACCTATTGTCTTAAGAATTTTCTGATAATCATTTCTTCTTACAAATCAATAGTAAGACTGTCATTAACTAAGTCGTTTAGTTTTATGTTTCACAAGTCATTCTTTTAATAAAAAGGAATGCACATTGAAACGGATGAAGAAACAGAAGGTAGGTAGATACAAGTTGGTAAGTGAAAAAGTAGACGTGGACAATAAAGGAAAATGAACACACAAACTAAAAAGCGAAGGAAAAAAACTATAAACAAATGTACGAGAAGTTTAACAAATATGAGAATTGCTGAGTAATGGATATTACAAAAGTATTAAAATCGACAAGAAGATAATACATGACAGTAACATTTCGCAAAGTCGACATTGCAAATTCTCTGAATCCTGGAATGGGAACTAAAGATCAAGATAACATCTTTGAACGGTTACACTATGTAACACAATTTTTGTTCCAGAGTAGTAAGTGTTATTTCGTAATTGCTTATGCCTCAAAAGAATAGAAAATGGCTATTATTCCCACAAACATTGCTTTTGTGACCAGGACAGTGATATTTTGATATTTACCTATTTCCAATGAGACAATGGGCGAATTTGTTTTTTCGTTCACATGAAGTTAGAAAAAATCCAATATATGAATCAAAATTAACATGTATATATATACTAAATTAATACCATAATGATCACAGAAGATTTAGAAGTGAGTAGTTTTTCGAGATTTACTATTATACTGTAAATCACTTTCACGAATCAGCTCCCAAATGTAGTCTCCCATCAGCTTCTCGTTATACTGTCCTTGATAGCGGCTTTCAACGTCCAGTATATCCTGGTGGAAGCGCTCCCCTTTTGCTCCTACAAGTATGCTCCCATGTTCTCTTTGAATTTATCAAGATGAGCATCAAAGATATGGACTTTGAGGGACATCCTGCAGCCAATTGTGCCGTAGTTCTTCACCAGAGGCTCATCCAGATCCACATAGTTTCTTCTGACAGATATAGAAACTATCTTGACTTTTATCTCGAAAGGAGGAGGAGTAGCCCGTCGGTTTCTCTGAAGAAAACCTTTGTATGACACCTCGCAAGGCTCTGATGAGAAGTTCGATCGTTGTTGGCTCTTCCATCTTTCTGCTAGGATTGAGAGTGAAATGAATACTTGGAGGGAAGACACTGACCCTTTGTAAAGAGAAGACACTGACCTTACATTGATATATAGGGGACCATTGCGTTTCAAATGTAGCCATTTGACGTATTGCACTTAAGTTGAAACGATCGCAGCATTTTGTGGAGAAATGAGAAGAAAGTAAGAGGCAGAAACGTGACCTATCACCTCGCACAGTAGCTGGTGTCTTGGCTCAAATTCATGCCAGCGATTTCGAAGATGACATAAGTGAACCAGAATCCAGACCTAGAGAGTCTTCGTCAAACCAGAGTCCGCCGCCAATAACCCTTCAAAACTACTATCATATTCGAGAGACGGAAAAGACGGCCTACACGTACACGGTGAAGTGTAAAGATTTCAAGTCCCACGTTCCACTGGAGAAAGCAGAAGAGTTTATCACCGATGTGTGGGATTCTTTGTTAACCACACTGAAACGACAATGCGAAGCCAAAGAAGACGATCGCTTGAGACTTTCCATTTATCACGACAGTTTGAAGTCGCCTGTTTGGATCGAGTTTAGCACCCCAGCAAAATTGACACATTCCGAAGTAATTGACAAGATTCAACACGTACAACTATCCAACGACAAAAAGTTTCACATCACCGATGGAAAAGCGACATTGTACATGACCCACGTTTCTCTTCCCAAACGGACCGGACAACGTTAAAAAGGTGTTATTGGTTGACGACCTTAGTAGCACCAAAGAGAGTCTCATCCTAATTAACATCACTCAAGACCAGATGTGTTTAGCCCGTGCCATCGTGGTGGAACTAACGTATGCGGACAACAACGACACAGCAGAATAGAAAAGAGCCTGGCAAACTATTCAAAAATCGGACCGAGCCAAACAACGAAGAGAAGCAGAACTCCTGTTACAGCAAACGGGGATATTCAAAGACAGACCCTGCGGCATTCCTGAAATGCAAAACTTGAAAGACGTTTTGGCTCCACGCTACACCTTGAAAGTGCACCTTCAAGAAATGCGCGGACCGCTGTTGTTTCGAGGCAAAATTTCAAAGACGGAAAATACTTTCACGTCTATCATCACGATGAACATTTCGATGCCATTGCCAGTATCGCCGGATTCCTGGGATATAGTTATTATTGTGAGAAATGTGACTATGGGTATAACAATCGAGTGCAACACAAGCATTGTGGATCGAAATATGGGGCATTTTTGACCTCTAAACCCTGTCTTGACGAAGGACAAGAACGTGTGTTTTGCTCTGCTTGTCAACGCAGTTTTGTCAGCCCAACCTGTTATCAACAACATCTGAAGACGCAACGTTCAGAGCAGAAAAGTGCTTGTCAACTTCTGAGACTGTGACCAACTTGTGGACAAGTCATACGTACCAACAGTGGCAAGGCGCACGTATGTTCAGGAAAGAAGCGATGTCACATTTTTTTGTCGCCAAATTGTGGACTTGGAACACGAATGCTACATTCAAAAATAGCAACCCCAACAGGATGAGGAAGAAGATAACTACAAGAAGAATGGTAATTTCATCTTTATCGATTTCGAATGCATGCAAGAGACCGGTATTCACATTCCTAATTTCTGTGTGGCTCATCGAGCGTGCTAGAAGTGCATCCAACAACAGATCTTTTGTCGTTGCCCTCACTGCAGCAAGATTTCTGGAGGACGTGCAAAAATCTTTCGGGGACCAAACACGTTGGCCGATTTTGCCCAATGGATCTTAGACCCCATCGATGAGAAGTGGAGCCAAGAATACATCGAACATTACGGAGATTGTTATCGCTATGCCACGGTGATGGCTCACAATTTCTCGGGATATGATGGACAATTTCTTCTAAAATACTATACGGAACAAAGCACAGAACGTCCTAAAGTCACCTTGAACGGAACCAAACTCATCTACATGCAAGTGGGACAAGTACGATTCATATATTCGATGAGTTACTTGGCCATGCCACTGAACCGAATGCCTAAAACATTTGGAATGACAGAAATGGCCAAAGGCTATTTCCGCACTTTTTCAATTCCGAAGCCAATCATTATGCCATTCTATCCTATTTGCCTGATGCTCACTACTACGACCCCGACAACATGCGCACCGAACATCGAGCCTTCTACGCTTGGTACCACTCTCACGCCTCGGACCCCTTCGACTTTCAGGAAGAAATGTTAAAGCTTTGTTGTTCTGACGTGGACATTTTACGGCGTTGCTGTGGAAAATTTCGAGAACTGTTCATGCAGCACGGAGGGATCGACCGTTTGAAAGAAGCCTGCACCAGCACCAAAGCGTGTTCCTTAGTGTACCGCAAACGATTCATGCACGAAAACACCCTGGCTGTAATCCGTCCTCAAACGACCAATTTTGTCAAACGTCAATACTCGGTCAAAGCCCTACGCTGGCTACATTACTTGTACGACAAGGAAGACAAATGGATCCAACACGCCCGAAACGGAGGAGGCGAGAAGACCATCGGAACGTATTTGGTGGATGTCTGGGACTTAGAAAACCCCAAGATCTTGTACGAGTGTAACGGTTGCTTATTTCACGGATGTCCCATCTGTTACCCTCAACGTGACACTGAAAATCAGTTTTAACAGCGTACCATAGAAGACTTGTACGAGGCCAGTTGTCAGCGACGCTTGAGGTTATAACAGCAAGGATACCAAGTGGTTGAAATGTGGGAACACGAGTACGATCATCGAATGAAAACCGATCCCGAGTTTAAACGCATCGTGGAAAGGTACAAGTTAGTGGACTCTCTGAACCGCGGGACAGCTCGTACGAAGGACGGACGAATGCCACCTGTTTGCTGTATCACGCCGACGAGGATATAGGAGAAGAAATCAAATACTTGGCAGTGTGTTAGCTGTATCCTTACGCGTGCAAATATCGTCACTTTTCCGCAGGGCACCCACAATTGCAAGTGGTTTGCCTGTGGAGTTGAGAGAACTCATTTACCAAGATTTTATCAAACTACAAGTTCAAAGCAAAGAACAATTCCATCCGTTACGTCACCGATGTTGGAACCTAAATGCTAAATGCTATAAGAGGACTGATTCATTTGAAAGTGTTCCAGTGGTCAGATATTGTTCAACTGGACGAGGACCAGAAGACTTTGGTTGCTACTCATCCTACTTATTACAGGCTAGCCATACTACACCGAATTCCAGAGGGAGACTTAAAGGATTACCAAACTCTTTTACTTAGAGGATTACCAAACTCTTTTTTGGTTCAAGAGGAAACGTCTGTGCGACGTGTGGAGTGTAAGTTAGTGACTAAACAATTTAGATTCGCTATTGCAGTTCTATGCAAAAAAGTACATTTATTACCTCCGACAGATTTATCAAAAACTGGCTACCATGCCATGACCTTATATCACTCGTGATACAACAGATTCCATGGAAGGAATTCAATGACGGTATTTAGACATTGGTGGATGACCAACTCTTTTAACGAGCACTGTATCCAATGAATTTGGGTCGTCATTTGGTGTGTGTCTTAGTGACTTGCTTTCTGGGATTTCTTTTACCAGCCGATTTCTTGTGGGCTCGGTACGATCTGTACTGTAAGGCACGATCCCCGAAAGACCATTCCGTGAGGACCCTGTGTAACTGTGCCAAGTGTAGAGCATCAAAGAACATTACAAACTGTCCCTAGGACACCAAAAATGTTGCACAGTGACTTGTTTATATTTTACTTTGATCGTTTTGATGTGTATTTTTATCGATGTACTTAACCATTTGGCTTGTATGCATTTTTTTTGTCTTTCGTGTTCCATTTTAAAAATGTGTTGCAATAAACATGTCCTGAAAAAAGTATCAAAACTCTTGTCTTGTCTGTCTTTGTTTCAAAAGTGAAATTCCTTGCACTACTGCTACCGCTGCTGTCTCTGCTCCTTCTTCCTTAACTTTCAAAGTCATCGACGAAAACCTATTTACTCGTTGATTTAAAACCCACGTCCCCCGATTATTTGCGATTTCGTTCCCATCTGTTTCACCACTGGTACCAAGACGGAGGGCCTGTCGTGGACACGTCCCCGTCGACTTAGCAAGAACAAAATATCTGTAAAACCTCGGACACTTTTGGTCTGTCTCACACAGCGTCAACATGACGTTCGTTCAGTCTCATCTTCCCGTCAAATCAATTCGTGCCTTGTATGGCAGCAGTCGCGAAAAAAATCCACTAATACGTGCTCGTGTCTAAGAAGCCCGTCTCAGAGAAGTCATACGATGGCTTACGGTGACAGCGCGTCGATTACTGTAAGGCATCATTCACATTCCACATCAAACGAAAAACTTTTTTTTTTTACAGAAACAAAGTAGCCTTGACATAACTGGCAGATCCCCGCATCGACACTCAAACCAAAAAGCAAATCATTTTGAAACCTGGAGGTAGCGGTTCTCTAGGAGATGTCATCATTCGCTCTCTCTTAAAATGGGATCCCAATGCCCTCAAAGTCCTTCCCAAGAAAAATGCCACTCCACGACCCCAAGGGACCCAGAAGAAAAAAAAGCCGTGGTGTTAAGACCAGGTCACAGTCTCAGAAAAAAAACTCCCCAGAAAAAGAAAAAGAAAATCCCACAGAAAAGGCCCCAGGAAACAGCTTCTTCCTGCAAGAGTGGCACTTCGGCCAGGGTGCAGCCTTACATTCCCAAACCACGACATGCAGCGACGGTGACCGCGTCTCTAGCAGCCTCAGGTTCTTCCACTTCTCCGTTGCTGGTGATGCCAGACAAACCCAATTTCATACCAGTTCTTCCTATTTTGATGAAACAATGGAAACCCGTGTCTCCAAGAACTTCTCCTCCGGCGGTGACACCCTCCTCCTCCACCTCATTTAGCCGCTGCAGCAACTGCTCACAAAGTACCTGCCATCAAAATCAAATTCCAAGAGAGATCGGGCATGTTACAGAGTTTACTGGATTTATCCAAGCAAGAATTGTCCCGATTTAGTCCGTTGCGAACCCCTCCACGACGCATGATGCCTGTTATCAAGTTGATACTACGTAAAGACAATCAGAGGCGACGCATTCCACTATTAAAAAGACACGGGGCAATGAATGGGGATCAGTGTTTTGTGCTCTTGAACGCCAAACTATGTCTCCTAAAAGACGTGCACACCGCCATCGTCGTTCTCCTGTCCAAAACGGGAAAGGAAAAGAAAGGGCAGTCTCGTCATCCGAAAAAACGCTTAGCCAAGCATCGACGTCTACCCCAGAAAAGACACACTCGTCTAAAGCAAAAGAGGAGCAACCAAAGGGGTGGATTGTTTGGCGATATAGGAAACAAGTCCTCACATATTTGACGAAGCGATAGTCAAAAGAGTTTGTCAAAATTACTGGTTACACACACACACCCTTCGACCTACTGCAAAAAAAATATACGATAAAAGGGTGTGTGCCAAGTCGTCGAGTTCAGTATATTTTTTGTGTGCCCCGGAACAAACAAACAAAGATGTCACCCTCCAGATGGCATCCCTCTTATACCCCTAAAGGAAAGAAAGGGAAAGGACTGCATCCTCTTTTAGCCAAACAATAGGACGTGTTGTCCGTCCTCTCCAAAGCCCTTCCACCCATGCGAAAACAAATGATTCAAACTACCTCCAAAGACGTCATCGATACCATATGCGAATGTTGTCTGAATGTCTTGAAAGGCACCATACCTTTGTCTCAACATCAGAAAGAATGCTTAGCCAAGCATCGAAACATGCTTCGCAAAATATTCCGAAAGAAAATACCCATCCGTCGAAAGAAAAAGGTGTTGGTACAACTTTGGGGATTTGTGCACCTGTTGTTAGCACCCATTCTCAAAGCCACATTACACACGAGATTACAGGACAAATGGCTCAAAGATAAAATGGATCAAGAAGATAAAATGAGGTCTCTAGAGTCAAAAGATCTCAGACGTGACCTTTGTAATCTGATGGAAGGACGAAAACTGGCTTTAGTGCTTTAAAAACGATATATGGAATTCCATCGTTGGCATGAACAACGGACCCCGCATTTACCCCCAACCCTCATTTGTCCGAGATGTCCCAGTTACAGCACGAACTGCAATCGTTGATGGATCGCAGCGATTTGTCAGAAACGGAAAATCGCAACCGTACGGTCAAGTATTGCAACGACTTCAACTCTTTCACCAGAAAGCTTTAGACGAAACAGCTCAGCCCACTCTGAAAGATTTTAAAGCCCTGATGAAAAGTCCATCACCACCACCACCCCCAGCGGTCAAGACAGACACAGTTCCACGAGTGTGAGAGAAAGATGAGGCCTGAGAAGTCTCTCAAACACCGTCAGCATCTCCCATCCCTAGTAAGATTTCAGCGTCCTTGTTGACCCCTTCCACCACACCCCGACAGAAGAACTTAAATATTTGGTTAAAAAGATGATGTCCACTCCTCCTTCGAAAGAAGTCAAAAAGAAAGAAGGGAAATCAACATTGATAAAAGAAAGAAAACAAAAGCCATCCCATTACCACCACTACCACCACAACCACTACCCTCGACTTCTACTCCCTTGGCACATCGGACACGCAAAGCCTGTCCAAACCACAACCTCACCCCATCCAGAGTAGCATCAGTGAAGAGTGGGTGACATATTAAAAAGGTCCTGATGGAGAAGGTGTTAGCCAGCATTTACTACGACCCAGCCCATCCTGCGGCTTATGGAGGAGTTCAGAAATTGTATCGTGCTGCCAAAACCCGAATGAAAAGTTTCCGTTTACCTCAGGTGTAACGATGGTTACAAGAACAAGCAACGTACATCTTACACGAACCCATTCGACGAAAATTTTCCAGAAGTCGCATTCGAGTGTAGGGCATCGATCATCAATTGCAAGCCGATTTAGCCGATGTTTCTCATTTGGCCGCCTACAATCGTGGCTACAAATATTTGTTTTGTGTCATCGACGTCTTTTCCAGATTTGTCTGGGTCGTGCCATTGACATCCAAATCGAGCACTGAGTTAGTGCGAGCCCTAAACTGGTGTTGAAACAAAGCGGTCGTCACCCTCTTCGATGGCAAACCAACAAAGGCACCGAATTTCTGAACCAAGCTTTCCAAAATGAATTAAAGAAACGAGACATTCATTTTTTTTCACCCCAGAGAATCCCGAAACCAAAGCTAGAATTGTGAACGTTTTCAACGCACCTTGAAAGAAGGCATGTGGAAATATTTTACGCATCAACACACTCTCAAGTACATCGACGTCTTAGCGCGCCTGGTCCAAGCGTACAACCAATCTTACCATCGGAACATCGAATGCGCCCCCCCCCTCCAAGAAATGACTCCCGACAACGAAGTGACCGTGTTTGAGGGCCTATTTGGTTCGTCCCCGACTGTGGCTGTCCACAACAAAGGTGAAGTGTTGACGGCGGGAGATTCGGTGCGCATTGGCAAAACCATACGCACTTTAGACGAGGTTACTTACCCAACTAGACTACCGAATTGTTTCGTGTCACTGGACTAGTGCGTGGCCATCATCCTCCCATCTATAAATTGGAAGACATGAACGGGGAAGTGTTAAAAGGAGTGTTTTACTTGCCCGAGTTACAACGCGTGACCAAGAAAGAAGACGAAGTGTATGAGATAGAAAGCATTCTCGATCGAAGAACCTGTAAAGTGGGAAAACGACGTGTCAAAGAAGTCAAAGTACGTTGGAAAGGATATCCTGCCAGTTTTAATTCTTGAATCTATGCTTCGCATGTCATCGACTATTAAAAGAAGTGACAATCATGCCCATCAAAACAAACTCAACCACTACAGGAGTGACCACTCCTTCACCCAGTTCTTCTGTGCAAGATCTACGAAAGCAACCCTTGTTGGTGTGGTGTGGAGAACGTGTGCATAAAACGCAAATCGTCTTTTTCTGCCAGATATTTGCGGTGTATTGTGTCAGTTGTGTTGCCGTTGCCAATTTGAGTTTGCAACAAGGAGACAAACAATTGTGGACCATTTTACTGTACAGCTGTATCGGTTACCTTCTTTCAAATCCTTCCCTGAAATACTCTAACGGTAACAACGGGAGTCTTGCGTCCAACGTCAGTCACCCTCCCAACATTCACCACCCATACAACAACAAGAACATCAATCCTGTTTTTGACACTCCTCTGACCTCCATTGACACATCGGACAGCAGAACTCTGTAATTATGAATAACCAATTTTACTTAACGTTACCCAGTGACAGTTCCATGGATGTGTTTCCCAAAAAGACATTATGCTATTTCACGACCAAATTACCTCAGGCCATCCATTTGGATCACGAAGCCCATTGGGAAGTGGCCTTGGTCGAAATCATTCACCCTACACAAGTCCTAAATGTCCTTGATAAGCAAAATTTGTTTACGGTCAAACCCCCAAATGTAACAATACTTGAACGAAAACGAAACTCTAGATCCCACAGATAAACGACCAGTGTCCTATTTTCCACAATGCTTCAATCAGTTGAATATTCCCCCAGCCTAATATTTTAGTGGTCAACATCTGGTGGACACGATTGCTGACGGGTTCAAGGTAGTGTTTCGCAAAGCCTTGGAGAGTACTAAAAGGTGTCACCATCGAGTACCATAAAGTGGTTCGTCGCCTACTGATGAAATTTGAGGATAACAAAACGTTGGCCTTTACATTTTGTTCCGAATTGTTTGACATTTTGGGTGGAGACCTCAGAGGTTCAATCATACCAACAACCATCCTCGACAACGCGACTTTAGCGCAGTATTTTCGATTCCTGGTAGAACTGAACAAAGGATAAAATTTGATTTTTGTGTACTCCGATGTGGTGGAGTACAACGTAGTAGGACACACCTCCGTACCGTTATTAGGAGTCATTCTTTTTAAAGTGGATTCTGCCACGAGCACTGAAGAGGAAGGTGGAAACACCTATTACGTTCACCGCGCATTTGTGCATCCCCACTATTTGCCCGTCAGTACGTCGTATTTCGACACTCTCAACGTTACTATAAAAGGAGATCTGGGACAAAATATTCCATTCTCCCAATGGGTTGGCCACGGCTAAAAAGATTCTCTAACGAGTTGTAAGTCATATATCCTGTGTACCGAGGTGTCGGTCGACAGTGAGGACATGGTTTAGGAGATATGTTGAAATCGGCCTTTCGTTCGGTGGCCCGGTTTTGAAACCGATGGTAACACGAGGATTGCACGCCTTGAAAGATGCCACTTTGACCCAAGGCAAAGAATTTCTCCAAAATGTCATTATCAGCAAACAAAACCCCAAAGAAACTTTCTTGAGAGCAGGCAAAATGTCTTGCTTCAAACCGGCAAAGTCATTTTGAGCCGACGAGAAACTCCTATAAATGCCCTGGACGCAGCCGAGTCAGTCATTGCTGCTTCCTTGACGCCACAGCAAGGATGAGGTAGAAAGAGACGACGACGAAGACACCCCTCGAAAGGACTTCACACCCCCATAGCTAGAAATACCACCAAGAATGAAGAACCATCTGAGACTTAGACATTTTTGATTATTGAAAGAAACAGAGAGAGAGAGAGAGAGAGAGAGAGAGAGAGAGACAGAGAGACAGAGAGACAGAGAGACAGAGAGAGAAAGAGAGAGAGAGAGTCATAGAGAGAGACAGAGAGAGAGAAAAAAAAATGATGCAGTTAGAGTCTTGTGCGTGTTCCAAGTCGGCACTGGATCTCTTTGCCATTATACCCACCATGTTGACAATGCAAAAATCCCAATGGGTAGAATTTCATCCCATCTCCTCTTTTAAGAACGCAGGATCACCTCCCATCGGGTTTTAAATCAACCTGAAGAGCAGTTACTTGTACCAGAAAGTCAAAGTTCTCGATAAGAATGGAGGTAATATAGAAGGCGATGAGAAAGTTGCTCCCTTCAAAAATTTCATGTATTCTTGTTCAGCGGAGTGGATTTGTACTTGAATAACAAACAGGTCTGTAGCAGCATGGATACTTACCCTTACCAAGCATACCTGGAAAATCTCTTGACGTACGGAAAAGAAGCAAAGAACACCCATCTGGATGCTTGCGAGGTATAGAAACCTGACACGGCAGGCAGGTTTAACGAAACCGATCTGATTATAGATACAAAGATCGCAAATCAGAATGTGGGATTCAACGATCGTAGAGAGAAAATCAAGAATGGGCAGAGTTTAGATCTGATAGATCATTTGCATTTGGACATGTGGTTGCAAGAGAAGTATTTTCTGAACGGTGTGGATGTCCGGCGGAGACTGAATCGCGGCAGTGCCGCTTTCCATTTGATAGCTGATGATGTCGATTACAAAACCGTCAACGAAGAAGCCCGACTCTACGTGCGAAGCGTGGATGTGTTATCTAAAGCGGCAAACGACATCAGTCACACTTTGAGCAGAACGACCGTCAAGTATCCGATACGACGCGTGGAAGTGAAAACTTTCACCATTCCCGCTGGATATCAATCCATGATCGAAGATCATCTGTTCCAAGAACAGTTACCCAAACGTTTCATCATTGGCATCATCAAGAATTCAACCTTCAATGGAGCCTGCGAGGAAAATCCTTTCGAGTTTCAGCACTTGAAAGTGTCCAAGATCGAAGTCAGTCGAGATGACAAGACCTTGCGTACCAGACCCTTCGAACTTGACTTTAGTGACAAGAAGAAGAATTACTTGAGATCGTACTTGTCCCTGCACAAAGCCACCTGACAGTTAGGAACCAACACCAGCCACGTCATTAGGTACGACGATTATGCAGGAGGCTACTCTTTGTGGGCTTTTGATTTCACTCCAAGCCAAGGCAGCGATGAGGGACATTTCCACCCTATACAATCCTGCCATATTCGTGTGGAAATTCAGTTTAAAGAGCCTCTGTCCACAGGTAAAGCGGTGAACGTCCTCTTGTATGCCGAATTCGATAATACCATAGAAATCAACAGTTTGAGAGAAGTCATTCTAGACTATTAGAAGCTATGGAGGACTCTTATCCCTCTTTGAATGGTGGAGAATCTTTGGAAATTGAATGGGAGGATATAGTGGAAGCAGAACCATTCACCAAAAAAGACAAAGACGAAGAGGACATTGTGGTCGTGTCCAGATGGCCAGAACAAGAAGAACATTTAGTCTCCTGTTTTGCTAAACACCTGGAGTAAAAAAAAAAAAAAATTACAGCGTTGACCAAGAAAGATTGCTATGGATGTCAAAACGATCATCCCAGTCAAAATGAACACGATAAATGCCTGATGATGAGTCAAGAAGAAAAAGTAGACGAGTATCTGGAGGACGCTTGGGGTCTCATCTCGGAAGAATCAGTGTTGCATCAGTGGTATAAGGACTTGCGTGATCATTCTTGCCCTCCATTGACTACTCTGGAGATCCATCGCATCGAATTTTTCTTGGCCCAGTGTACGGAGGTGATGCAAAGAGACAATTGCTTGATAGAGATTTTCAAGCAAAAAGTCAGGACTGACTTGATGACTTGTCATTACCTGTGAAACAAAACAAAAGAATGGATACCTGTGAACTTCATTATCATTTGAAAAACAGTTCATACACCGCTTCTTGGAATGCTGTCGTGTGCGCTAAAGATGAACTGCCTCATCATAAATCTAAAGACCATCAAGCTTATGTCATCAGCACGGGCGACAGACATCTCCCAGGAACCCACCGACTAGCCGTCTACTTTTTCCACAATGCCTGTGTGGAGTAGTTTGATTCGTATGGATTACCGCCTTTGGAAAGTGACATCATCGACTTTATGAGAAGAAATGCCCAGAGAACTAGCTTCAATAATGTGACATTACATGGCACAGATTTCTATGGTGTGTGGACAATATTGTGTGTATTTTCTTCATCAACGCAGTCTTGGATATCCCTTAAAACATTTCGTGACTTATTTTGATCGTTACTGTTCTAGAAACGATGACAAAGTAGATCGATCGTTTTGTGACCGTTTTGGATATCTCTTGTCTTTAGCTAGGAAACGTAGCGTACATCAATGGCCCAATGACCTCCATTCGTGGAAGTCTAATTTGAGTTCATAACGTTGTCAACCATGTCAAATATGTGTTCTTCGATATTTTATGAATTGATGCTATAGCATGTGTTAGTGGTTAGTGAGCTAAATAAAAAAATGTGTTTTGGAAAAATGTGTTAGTGGTTTGTTTTAAAAAATAACTAACACTGTGAATACATGTTCTTTGACTTCTCTCTATCCCTCACCATGAAATAAGCTATATATCGTTCCTACCCCCCAAAAATCGTAGGGATGTTTTCTATCGCGTCCGCGCTTCACACATATAACGCGTGGTGGTCTCCAGTCTGATCATCCATTGTTGACTCATCCACCTATGAAGATGTCTTCAAGACTAGCATAGCTGAACAAAGCCATCGTGAATTTACATCGTGTCAGGCAAAACATGATACCCAAGCCTGATGAGAAAGAGAATATCAGGATGTTAAAAGTAGCCCAGGCCCTGATAGAAGAGGTCTTTAAAGAGGAAATCAAGAAGGAACAAGAGGAATGGACGGAGAAGTACATACCTCAGAAGCAGCAGAGAAAAAAACAGCAACAGCAACAGGAGGCAGACAGAGGCTTTGTGGACCGTCGTCTGGACACAAGCGAGTTCTCCTTCTCCTTCCGCAGAAACAGACCCTATCCTGTCGGAATCCCTGCAGCCAAACGGGGACGCAATCATAGACGATAAGAGATTGCCATAACCCCCTTTCCAACAAAATAGCCCTTTTCAGGGGTACCCCAAAAATCTAGAAAAGAGATACTACTCAAATTGCCAATTATATCATTTTGTGTTTGTCTGTAGGTTTAAATAATAGAAGTGTGCCTATAAATACTTCTTTTCTCTGACTTGTAAGGTAGTGTATGTGTTTTTCGCATACGTTGGAGTGGTATTAAAGTATATTCGTAGATGAAAAAAGTCCACGTGAGTGTTTCTTTTATGTCCGCGCATTCCATGTTTTTTGGTTATGATATGGGTATTGTTATTTTTTGTGTAAGGGGATGTTTTCCTTCACGTCCGCTCTTGAGACATATAAATCGAAGCTTTCGTCAATCTGGCTACCCAGCGTTCACTCGTCAACGAGACAAGATGAGCAGAATAAGCAAATTGTTGGAACTCCAAATGAACGTGGAGTATGCCAGGCGCATCCTGGATGAGCTGGTCATGGAGGCCATTGCACAAAGTGCCAGAATAGAAGAAGAAGAGGAGGACAAAAGAAGAAGGAAAAGAAAAGACCTGTCTTGCCTCACCTCATACTTGGGCCTTTGTGTGATGTCAAGCCCGAGGTGAGGACACCTCCACAGCCACTACCAGTACCACAGCCACAACAACGTCAGCCACATCCTGTACCAGTGCCAGTACCAAGAGTCGGTGTCCCCCAGACAGAAAACTGGGAGGAGGAGTTAGAAAGACAGCGAGAGCCGCAGAGATCTCATCATCATCCCAGAGTCTGGCACAGGAGAAGACAGAGGGACGTCTTCACTATCCCACAAAGTGAAGACTGGGATATTGAAGCCACTCAATCTCCTCTGCGCTCCCAAAATGACAAATCAATTGGGAGCAGGACTGGAGCCGTCCTTGTGTCTGTGGGGCCCGGCCTGGGAGATGCCAGCATTAAGCAGGTGCATCTGGAGTTCAGGGCTAACCAGATCTCTAGAAAAGAGAGACTGATCAAGTTGCCAAAATTTGTCTCTCTTTTTGTGTTTGTCTGTAGGTAAAACAATAAAAGTGTGCCTATAAACACTTCATTATGTATGTGCATGTATATGTGTGCGCGTGTACGTTTGTGTGTGTATGTGTATATATATATATATATATATATATATATATATATATATATATATATATATATATATATATATATATATATATATATATATATATCTTTTCCCTTAGCAAACCCTTGTCCATAAAGTAAATAATATTTGTGAATGTGGAGTAGAGTGACTATAAACACGATCTCCTTTGCTGAGGTGATTGTATGTAATGGTGTATTTTGTATATAGAAAAAAATTCCTTCTCCACTATGTAATGATAGAAAGGATGGTGGTTTTGTTAATATGAGTGTGTTGTTTTGTATAAAATTTTATGTTAGGTTATCAGTCTCATCATTTTGAATTGTTTGGCAAGTGATATGGGTAGTTGATAAAAGGGGATGTTTTCCTTCACGTCCGTGCTTGAGACATATAATTTGGGGCGTTCGTCATTCGCGCCACGCAACATTGAATAACAACAATGGCCAGCAACATGGAGAAAATGATGAAATTGCAAGAGGTAGTGGATACAGCCGGCATGGTGGAGGAAATGTTGGTGATTGTGCAGTATGGTGCCTATAGCCCGCACAGATTGAACATAGAGATCAATAATTTGAAGAAATGGAAAGAAATATTAAAGTAACTGATTAAACAGGAAATGAAGGAGAAGGAGGAGAAAGAGGAAAAGAACAAATGAGAAGATGGAACGAGAAGATGGAAAAGAAGAGTAGACTGAGAAGAGGAAGAAAGAGGAGGAGGAGGAGAAGGAGAAAGAGGAGGAGAAAAAGAATGAGAAGAAGAAGATGAACATGAAGAAGACAAATTTGGTGAAGAAGATATGAATTGGTGGAAAAAGAAGAAGAGAGGAGAGACAGTAGAAGAAGAAGAGGAAGAAGAAGAAGAAGAAGAAGCCCAAAGGCCCTTTTCAGGGCCACTCCATTGCCTCGAAATGATTTATTCTCTTGCCTAAAAAATTTTTTAGTCGATGTTTTGATATGATAGATTGATGTTCATCAATCTATGTTTGTGTTTTTATGTGTGATAGATTTATGTTCATAAATCTATGTCCCTATGTCTATGTCTCTATTTTTCCCTGCAGTACCGCGTATTTAAGTCAGTCTTCCTTGCCACACTGTTCCGCTCGATTGAGGTCAGCCACTTGCAACATTGTTGCCAGTGTTCGGCCCGATTGAGGTCAGCCACTTGCCACATTGTTGCCAGTGTCCAGTGTCCCTATACAGGCTCAATATTCCCATGTTAAATTTTACTCTTGTTCCCAAGGTGCCGGGACCCTGTCTGTAATGCTAATTCCCATTGTTGCTATAAATCTTGTCCCAAAGGTCCGGAACACTTTTTTAACATAGAAGTCTGCGTGTTCCCAAATTGCCCTCATATACTACTGACGGCGGCTGTGGCTTGATGTTTATGGTGCGTGTCAACAAAATGGCTGATTTTTTTAAAAGCCATACAGCGTTAGTTAAATCATTTTGACTCACTTAATGCGCCCAGTTCAAATTTTTTTTTTTGTGCTATTGTCTTAATTATGGTAATCTCCCCTTAGAATGCAGGATCGCCCTTTGTTCCTTTCATAAACTTAATCATTTGACAATCGTGTTTTGTTCATTTATAAATATTGTTCTCGCATTGTGTATTGTATATGTGTCTCACGCTTTCATGATTTTGTTACTACCCGTTGGTATGCTCCAAATGTTACTAGTATTCAATGTTCTCTCTCTCTCTCTCTCTCTCTCTCTCTCTCTCTCTCTCTCTCTCTCATATAAATGTTGTTTTTCTTTATCAATTCCGATTACCTATTATGGCTGGATTTTTCAGTCCCTATACTAAATGTTTGAGCTAAATGTTGGCCAATGAATTTTCACAAAGTCTTATTTACTGAGAAAAAAATTCGAGTGTGCACTTATTTTTTGCAAAAAGGAGTGTGAACTTCTATTTTGCAAACTTCTGTTCCATGAGCTGAGACACTGGCTATAGCAGGTCAGTATCCTAGAATGTAAAGTTGCCATTGTTAAATCTGGTTATGATATAACTGTTTACAATCAAAGAAAGGTAGATAATGTTTGAGCTGTTTTTGAGCCAATGTCCCTCCACTTTCGTCATGTCGCAAACTGAGTAAACATACTTGAACTCGATGACTTTGCAAACAAATTTTGCTTGGTAGCTGTTAGTGTATTTATCACATAAAATTAATCATAGCAGCGTCTCTCTCTCTCTCTCTCTCTCTCTCTCTCTCTCTCTCTCTCTCTCTCGATCTATATATACACATACAAGCGTATAACTAAAAACAACAACAACAACAATAATAATAATAGTAACAACGACCAATTTATATAAGCTAGTATCGTGAAATATATGTAATAGCAGCCTGCTGTTTTTTTTTGGGGGGGGGGAGGAGTTATGGTGCAAGAACAGGTAAATGCAACAGTCTAGTTGAATGAATCTAGCATGGTCATTTAAAACAAGTTATTTAATTTGTGATCAAGTACGTCCCATCAAGTTTCATGATTTCATGTATAACGGTAGGTATACGGTGTGTATAACCCATAAGGTGAACGCAAGAGATCAATTAAGAATGTATAAACAATGCGCATGTGCACAACACACGATTAAGGTGGTAGAAGGCCTTGGAGCTTTTTGTAAAAGATCCCCCACAACCCGCAAACGTTTCATTGCGCTGTTGCGTACCTGGAGCAACTGTTTCCCTTGTTCCGCCTTTAATCCGACCTTTGCTTGTGCCTACAAAGGTAATATCCTCTCCTGGGTTTAGGCTTATGAAAATGACTTCAGACTATTGTGTAGGTACCAGAAATAAAGAGTCATTGAGATGCGCTGAGACTGCACATATGAATATGCTCTTGTATGTAGGGACAATGAGGCACGCCAGGGTTAATACAATAGCTCTCTTCTACTTCCTAGAGATGAGTTAAAAAATTGCATACGATGTAAATTCTTACGAATGCCTATCTAATTATGTACTGAAATTTTGTGGAGATACCATGTGATCGAATACCTTGAAGACTGAAGTTTTGTCCTAAAGGGAAAATGCAATTGGTTTTGTACCTTCATTCATAAAAGTCTTTAATTAGCTTCCTTGGAAAAGGCAAGTGATTTAATCTATTTGCAAAATAATTGTGCAATCAGCCCTCCTGGGATGGACTGCAATTCAATATGTTCACTAATGAATACAAGTCTATAATCGTCATACCTAGAAAAGACATATGAGCATTCATTCATGAAAGTAGTATTATATATTCCAATGATAATTAGTCTCTATTCAGTTAAGAGAGCTTTACAGAAGATTTTGTTGACAATATAAATAAGCTTTTATCAATGTAGAGAATGAATTCGTAACATTTCAAGGACTACTGAGGTGAAACTGTAGTTTGCAATTTGGTTTTAGATATTGATAGCGGGCACACTATCATGCAAAACAGTAAAACTGTCAACTATATGAATCAAATAGCTGTACATTTTATAAAAATGTCGATAATTTTATTTTTTTATTTTTGTTTAAGGGAGGAAATGTCACATATCGGTCATGTTTGTTTTATGTCTGATAATTACCGAAGTACACGAGTTCACGTTACTTTTCAAATTCGGTTGGAATCGGGACAACAACGACTAATTCTTCATTCCAAACTAGGTTTCTTTTTGTTCTACCTACAAGTACTTTGCCATTATACTTACGCGTTAAAAAAATGTTTATAAGTAGATACCATTCAGGGCCGGATTACCCATTAGGCATACTAAGCACATGCTTAGGGCACCAGCCCAACAGGGGCGCCAGAAAAATTCAAATAAACCTTTTTTCTAGCTTTTAATACTGTTTTCTTGAGTTTCACATTTTGTAAAGGGGGGGGGGGGGCACCATAAAAGGTTTAGTACATAGGGCCCTTGAAGGCTTTATTCCGTCATTGATACCATTATATATCTCTCAAGGGTGATATGCTTTAAACAGAACCTCTTCACTAAAATGAAAACAATAAGAATGAAATGTCGACACTTCTTCATTTTAATACATAACAAGCACAATATGCACATTCAAACGAGATTCATGTGAAAGATATCCGGCTCGGCTTGTGGTACATTTGTTCTCAGCTAAGATTGGTGGGTGTCACACTTTTGCTGCCAATTTTATTTTAGTAATAATCCTACCGTTGGCGGTGAAGTACTCGATATAAATGTTTCTGTGTGTGAGTTGAATCGTTAAATAAATATATATGAACAGCCATCCAAAGTTGTAGGCAAATGATGTCCAACTAGATTTGAGAACCTCCATGTCGTATAATCTCATTTATATTTTTCAAAAGGAACAAAAGAGAAGAAATGGAATTTTAAACATTTCTTCATTTTTTACATCAAAAAATATTTAAGGCTTCTTACAGCAAAGCTTACGAGTGGCCTTCTGCACTCTTAATAACAATCGTTCATGAAAACACGCGTGATCTAACAGTGCTTATCTTTCCTCTCTTAAAGAGACTTTTGAAGTTTCTTCACTAATGTATCTATATCAATAGGTTTCAGTAATGTCTTTCCACGGCTTTTCACATCTTCGTCTGTAATGAACTTCCAAGCGCCGCCCGCTTCCAAGGCTTTAAAAACCACATGACAGCAGTTTTGATCAAGCACTCGATAAACCCCATTCGAACGGAAGGACCCCCACCATTCACTAATAGCATCTTCGTCGATAAAGCCGTCTGGTAAAGTATACTTTATATTTGGTTGTATATTACCTTCCGAATCAATATCTTCGTCCAAGGTCTGATTGAACGAGGCTGGGGAGCTTATCATCGACTTCAAATCAGATTTCTTTTTAAGCTCCTTGTTACTAGGCCACCAGCTGATATGCGTCCCGTCGCTGAGTGTCATTGATGAGTGACCTACGTTGTCACCGTGGGGTAACCAAACATAAATTTTAATCGGCATTGTTTTCTTCGCTCCTGTAAAACAAGATAAGTAATCAACGTATATCATATTAAATTTTTACGCTTTCTCGGTGGACAAAGACAAGCACAACCAGGAAAATTTGCCAGACTCTCGCCTGAATCGCCACCAATGTAGACATATTTGTCACAGATATTAAACTAATTAAGTTCAGTACACTACATCGCTTACGGAAATCCTAGTAAGGGTCGAAAGTTACACAAATGTGCCGTAACATTTGCGCAATGCGTAACTGCAATAAATAATACACACACTTTTCTCTCATATGTTACGGAATTAGTACTTCAATCGTACATTTACGAATTTGTTGAACATAACTGAACGATTAGATCCCAGTTTTCCAGTTGAATGGCAAATCATATATATATATATATATATATATATATATATATATATATATATATATATATATATATATATATATATATATATATATATATATATAGGCATTTCTTCTTGAATTAGGTTAATATAAGCAAGATGTCAATCATCGTTGCAGGCCTTCTTGTCTTTATCTACGAGTCAAAGAAGAGCTAACGTGTTAGAAAATGAATTGCTTCATAATACTTTGTCAGATTTAGGAAACAACAATATTACAAATTTCAACCAAACATTTGACAAAACTGTTGACGCTGCTTCCTCTTCCACCGCATCCACTGGCGAAGCCATTGGAAAACAGAACGCCATGTCTAGTTATTCCATTGAGGTCTCACTGGATAGTTTCGTATTTTGACACCTCCCTAATTTTTAAGGTAGATGGCATGAACCTAATTATCATAAGCCTAGTATTTATAAATTCACACCGAAGCTAAATCTGTAGTGTGGTTTAGATTTATTTTGAGTTAGGCTTGAAAATAGGTTGGCTTGTTTGGTGACTGCCTGTCACAGTTAGACTAGCATGGGAGATCAAATTATTATTATTATTATTATTATTATTATTATTATTTGCAAGAAATAAACTTTGTAATAATAATATTTATTATTGTTATTATAAACAATTATTATTATTATTATTATTATTATTATTATTATTATTATTATTGGCTCTTCTGTTTATTTGCTTACAGACTGTGCGGAGATAAAACATGTCATTCAGTAATAAATAGTTAAATTAATATAATCAGAAAGGGAAAAATTATTATCTGCCATAAAAAGGTTCAAAAGCAACATGTACGCTTACCTTTAACACTTGTATATAAATCTCTACAATTGAACAGTTGTTAAGAAGTAAAGAAAATTGCATACCTAGTTGCTCTTCAGTTGTGCGCTTACGTGGCAAAACTATTGTCCTGCACATCCGGTTTCGGTTAAATAATCAACTTTTGGACGGGTCTAATGTCAGATGTGGTTAAGAACGATTGATATAAAAAGTTTTAAAATAAAAAATCAAGCTATTTCGTTAGGCTAAGTAAAGATAACATAAAGTATTATTAGCATAAAATATTATCATCCAGATTTACATCGACAAATTGAAAAAGGGGCATTAAAATGCTTTGTAGATCAACCAGACACCCCTAACATTGCACTTAAATATTAGCCGCCATTAAATCCTGGTCAGATATTTTAGATTGTGTGGTCAGATATTTTAGATTGTGTGGTATATTTCGGGAACAGTTATCAAATAAGCATGAGACAGATAACAAAGCAATTCCAAATAATGAAATTGAAACTAAACGTAGAAAACCGATTGTTGAGAAACGGTTGCACCTATTAACCTGCATCATAGAGCATTACAATTTTTTAAGTGTCATATGGAGCCGTGTAGATGGACGACAGGAGCTGCACTCTGAGTTATAAGCCATAATAATAATTTAACTCCTTTCAGGAGATGTGTAATCATAGTATATTTGGGACCCTTGAATAGATAAATTAAATTTTACCCTCCCCAGTTCACCTTATTGAAGTGACCTAAATGTGATAATTGCTTGAAACGGGTGAATAACGGGTAGATGAAAATACTTAAGCGCAATGTATTCGTTATTCGCTCTACGCTAGCAAAATTTAATTTTATATTATGCTCAAACGAATTGATAGCAATATGTAACACAGACTGGCATAACATGTTTCTTTCTGTATCCTGCGCGATAATGACATGTTTACCGTTTAAGTCCTGCTGTTGCTGCTTGTCATGTACATTCGCACATAAAATATAAATGTAGCAGGCTAATAAAGGAATCAAAGTTTATACGATCCCGAAAATTCTATTAATCTAATTTCATTTTAATCAAAGTTATAATACATGTTAGGCTTCTGATTTTGAGTTTGAGTTTGATTTTTTCTTAAAGTACGGAGCCAGGAACTTAGGTATGCAATACCTACAATCATCCGTTAGCAAGGTAGTATTAGAGTGATCTCTAATATTTCCAGT
Organism: Megalonaias nervosa; assembly: GCA_016617855.1. NCBI lineage: Eukaryota > Metazoa > Mollusca > Bivalvia > Unionida > Unionidae > Megalonaias > Megalonaias nervosa. The sequence continues at coordinate 23,716 of JAECUM010090547.1, read as the reverse complement.
TCCAAAGTTTACAAAACTGAGTTACAGTTTGTTGATCAGTCTCATCATATTATTCCGACACAAATCATTTAACTACGTTTGAGACTTTCCTCCTGCAACACCAAATGGCAGTTGTAAGTACAAGTACAAACCATAGAATTCATTTCAATGCTCTATCTGAAACTAAATCACGGCTCAGTCATATAGGCTGTACTATTTTGTTTTCTAGTTATATAGATTAATATGTGGAAAATTGAGTTACAGTTTGTTGATCAGTCTCGTGTGTGTGTGTGTGTGTGTGTGTGTGTGTGTGTGTGTGTGATTTGGATTGATAACGTAGCTTTAACAATTTTTCAGTCATATCGCTACGATCTCTGCAGTGTGGCAGTTTGTAGTGATGTCTAGCACTGGGGCATCATGCCGCAGACATGTAGCATGATGCCCCACCCAGTCACATTATTCTGACGCTAGGCCAACCAGTCCTAACACTAACCTCTTAATGCTGAGCGCCACGCGAGGCAGCTGTTAGTACCATTTTTGTAAGCCTTTGGTATTCCGACACAAATCATTTAACTACGTTTGATACTTTTCTCCTGTACCACCAAAAATTGGTAGTTGTAAGTACAAGTACAAACCAAAGAATTCATTTCAATGCTCTGTCTGTAACTAAATCACGGCTGAGTCATATAGGCTGTACTATTTTATTTTCTATTTATATAGATTAATATGTGGAATATTCGAGTGTTCCACTAAATAAAGCTTCTTGAGGTGCAATTTATAACATTATAAATTATTGTGACTATATGCATTCACAACTAAATATTCAAACAACATTTAAGGTTAAGTCATTCCTTCTTTCTTCCTTTCATTTTTATTGTGCGAGCACCTTTATATACTATATAGGTGTTTATAGGCACAATGTTTATATAAGTGTTTATAGGCACAATGTTATCTCTTACTGACGGTCTATGTGCAACGTATACTATACGTTGCACATAGACCTTCAGTAAGAGATAACATTGCCTAATGAACAAGTCACGATAATTAGTAAATCGATAAATAGGTATTTTCATGATACCGACTTTAAAACTATACAGGTGTAGATACCCGGTTTTGACTTGTTCAAAGGCTTAGGTGTGTGTGTGTGTGTGTGTGTGTGTGTGTGTGTGTGTGTGTATGTGTGTGTGTATTGCCACGAAATTAAGGAATTAATATATTTAATTTCCACGTAGAGGACGAACACAAATATTTTCGGCGAATAAGAGACTTCAGAAGCCTCTAAGTCTCGTAATAAATCATATCAGCCATCAATACTAAACATAGTTCCCAGAGCACACAGTGTTTGATGTTATCAACGACTGTCTAATTTTTACAATGAAAGTAAACAGTTGCATGTTGACTTCCTAGATTCATACACCATGTGTTGCTTGTGTTTATTTCATGTCTTCTTTTAACAGGCAGAAACCTTGTTTGGTGCAACTTTATACCAGAAAAAGAATCAAAATAAATAATGTATTTTAAATTTAGTGAATAGTTTATGAAGAGACAACATTAATGACAAATATAAGGGAAAGAAGGAAAAACGTGTTTATCTTCTTTGATATTGTTTTAAGACAGTTTCCATGGCAACACGCCAGTGAACACAAAACTTTATGTCAGATACTAAATCAAGCCACCTCATACTTTTAACATCCATTAAGTGAAGATATTTGGAAAGGGGGTTGGGGCGGAAAATGACCCTTATCCTATATAGTCCTTTCCACTTGTCGACTAGTTGTCATTTCCTTATGAAGTCTCATCCTGTTGGTAGCCTCAGCAATATGGCTCTTTTTTCTCACCCGTGCGACAGAGAAACCTAGCTGTTTTGCCAACCCTACTTTTCTTATCTCAGTCTGGTTGTCTCAGTCAGGTCGTATCAGTCATGATATTCTCGCTCTTGGATCTATTTCTCGAAAGATGAAACCCTTGCTGTCTCCTGTTGTGCCTGGCGGAGTAGTTACAAAATCAAACAACAACACATATAAAACAAAAATAAATTCACTTATAGAGCAACTTAAGGTTTCTCCAACTTTGATAACACACCATACAAGTTGAGAAACTGTTCTTCTTGGATGTGATGCACAGTATTCCAAAGCGCATCATTTTGGGTTCAAAATCAATCACTAATATCTTTATTAACACTTTCTCAGCTCAGATAATCTTATATAGTTCATAACTTTAAAATTAGTGTCATTATCACTGTCATCAAGCATCATTTGCCGAAAGAAATGTAAATCTAAAGATGAACTACGTTTAGAATCAGCCAGTTTCGTGTTAAAGGTAGTCTGTATTTTAAACATTCAATGGTAAATCTTCCTCGATGCAAGTTTCAAACTACGACAAAATGGTGGTTCCAAGGCCCGATGTACGAAATATATTTAATTTAGCAAACATTCATATCAAGACAAAGAACCCAGATGTGCAAACAATTACTTGCCTAAAATAAACAGATGTTCCAGCAAGCGCTACAATATCTCTGCATGACTTACGTCGCAACTAACAATTTGAGGAATAACAGTTACATAAAATTTGTATACTGCAAAGAGTACTGTTTTATATGTGCGACTTCAAACAAATTTGAGGTAGTCTTCGTGAATCATTGTTCCCAAAGTGCGGTAATTCGTACAAATTTTGCGCGTTTTCCGCATTTGGGTCACTGATTAATACACGTAGCATGTAAGTAGTATATGGGGACGATATACGGACAATGGGAATTAGCATTACAGACCCCTCTGGGACGATCTACGGACAAGATTTCTACAGACAAATGGCACACCCTGGGCCTGTATAGGGACAATGGGAATTTTGTATAGCGACTAGCACACCCTGGGTCTATATAGGGACAATGGGAATTAGCATTACGGGACCCCAATATCGAATATAGGGACAAGATTTATAGCGACAAATGGCACACCCTGGGCCTATATAGGGACAATAGGAATTTTGTATAGCGTCAAAAGCACACCCTGGGGTGATATAGCGTCAATGGGAATTTAACATGGGAATTTTAACATGGGTGGGACTATAGACGGACAAGATTTATAGCGTCACGTAGACCGTAATGTTAAAGTTAGGGGGTTGTACCCTGGCGTCAATGGGAATTTAACATAGGAATTCTAACATGGGTGGGACTATAGACGGACAAGATTTATAGCCTCAGGTAGACTTCTATGTTAAATTTGGTCGTTTGCACTATAGCCTCAAGATTTATAGCCTCACGTAGACTTCTATGATAAAAGAGGTGGTTTGTACTTACTTTGCACCCTACGGACAAGGGGGATTTAACATGGGGAAATATTGGGCCTGTCTAGCGACCAAAAAATATTGGGCCTGTATAGCGACAAGAGGAATGGAACAGGTAAGGTCTATTTTAGCTACAATTTTTGGTAAATTTCTGTTTAAAAACCCTTGTTTGTATTTATAGCTACAACCTGTGGAAAACCCAAGTTTATATTTATAGCCTCAAAATTTCTAGCTTCAGTGACGTCACTGAACTGGCTGACCTGAAAACTCGATACTGTGTGACGTCACTGAACTGGCTGACCTGAATACTCGATACTGTGTGACGTCACTGAACTGGTTGACCTGAATACGCGAGACTGTAGGTAGGTGAAATGAATTTGATATGGATAAAGGGAGTTTTATAGGGACAAAGACCAATACACACACAAAAGAAAGGGAGAAAGAAAAAAATCCCAATATCTCCTATCCACACCAACGGACGAGAATGCATAAAACGCACCATACTTACTATTCACACCAATGAATGACTATGCATAAAACAGATCCATATCCACTATCCACACCAACGAACGCATAAAACAGACGCATAGACTATCCACACCAACGAATGCGAATGCATAAAACATAGAAGTCTACATGAGGCTAGAAATCTTGTCCGTCTATAGTCCCACCCATGTTAGAATTCCTATGTTAAATTCCCATTGACGCCAGGGTACAACCCCCTAACTTTAACATTACGGTCTACGTGACGCTATAAATCTTGTCCGTCTATAGTCCCACCCATGTTAAAATTCCCATGTTAAATTCCCATTGACGCTATATCACCCCAGGGTGTGCTTTTGATGCTATAAATCTTTAAAAGATATACGCTTCTCAAGAGTCCAGATATCGCACAAATATCTTTTGCAGCTCCCCTATCAGGTGAAGTACAGTGACTGTAGAGCAAAAATTGCGTCACCTTCATACCAATGCGTGTTTCAGTGTTTTGCGTATTACGGCAAGTTATTATGTCTGTTACGTCTCGTTTATTGAAGAAGAGTGGCGTTTTTGTTTACACAGTGGTTAAGTAATGTATTCTCTATGATCTCTACCGACCATTTTGAAATTATCGTATTTGTAAAAATGGAGGTCATCCAACCAAGACAAAACCAGTTGAAGTCTGCTGCCCCAGCAAGGGGTCAAAGGGTCAGTGCTCCATATGTGTATAATCTTCATATTCAAAACATATGTTACTATTATGAAAGTGCCAGGTACATGTACATACAGTACTCTTTACGCCCTATATGTCTTACATTTATGATTATGTTAGTGGCTACATAACCGGTATTTGTATAAGCTCTACAATGCAGGTGGACCCTGATGTTTACATTTGGTTAATCATACAATGTACCCACCGTTTGCTTCATCCTAAACAATTTTTGGTTTAGTCATACTCTAATTATTTAAAGTAGCAATCAGTACTGGTTGAGGTATAAAAGGGGGAAATACGGAAAGTATAAGCGTCGTTAATTGAAATGACTGGTAATTCATGCAAGATGCAGCATATCAGACTTTTATATCAAAGAATTTTGAAGATATTTTAAATGCTAAATACTACATTTCGACAAGGAAAATGATCAATTTGAAGCATATCTATTATAGAATTATCCCCTTGTATGCATTATTTATCCCGTTTCACTCACAAAACATATATATATATTCAAGCGTATGCATGGTACAGAATCCCAGAGAAAGTTGCAACGACTTAAACACTCTTTAAGGCAGCATTTAACAAAGTCACGTGCTATGCGCGAACCTCAAAAGTGCAGATAGTACTCTGAATGGTCGGGAAGATCGAGTAAAGCGATATGATTAACAAATAAAGTGGACTCAGCTTCAACCATTGCAAATAGACTTGACAATTTTGAATATAATCACATCTGATTCTGATGCATACATCAATATTAATTTTTCATTATGCCCGGCTTTACATAAGATAAAAATATTCATATTATTTGAGGCTTGGTATTTTTCAAATACTTGCATTTAGTTCTTTTTATATAGTTACAGATAAATTGTGGAAACAATCACACATCTGAGCAATACAATCTTCCCAATGGACACATTTAAATACTTCCAAAAGTTTAACAGATCTCGCAAAGTGATTTAAGTATACATTCAGTATCAACTTAAAGAGTGAGGTTCTATAAAGACATACAGACAAACAGACAGGTATACACAAAGTGTCAAATAGATCATAGTATTATCGAAAATGTATATTTTTCTTTAGAACTGAATTGGTCGAAAGCATGTATTGTCGGTAAACTAAATATGCCTCAAGCTTGATTTCTTATGAAATGCCTTCTATACATTACGTGTGCATGACTCTCCTTTGCATTTTGTCATCCATAGGTTACTGGAAATATGTGTTCAAGTTTCATCTTTATAAGATCATCGATTCAGCCATTGACATATTTTGATCATTTAGAGAGTTTTGATCCTCTAATTTCTTACAACCTAACAACTTTCGAACGGTGTAGGCGGTAACCATTTTATTGTTTTAAATTTTATCAAATTGTCTGTCAAGCTCCTTCTTAAAACGGTTGAAAATCACTTAGAGATTAGCATACTGTTTTCAGTAATGGGTCATGATAGACGTATAACTGGCTTACACATAAAATACTCAGACAGTCCCATTTTTTAAAAATACTATGAAGATTTATTTATAGGGTGTCCGATCAGCGCGACGATTTTGTATCATTTTATACATACATATGCTCATCAGGGACCTAAAATACACCAATGAATCGTGAATATTTAAACAATTACATTTTTAATAATTCCAACCACATTTACAATGAATTTGCAATTTAACATGATCTTGGATATATTGCTAGATTAAGCACGAATTTAATACATTTTGCCGAGTTGCTGCCCTTAAGTTACTTTGCACATTCAGATGATGCAAGCAGTGAACATATTAAATACACTGATGAAATACATATTGATTACTAAGTTAACTTGTAGATGGAGATACAGATAGTTATGGTGCTGGCAATTTCATATCAGCAATAGTAAAATGAATGCAAGCAAATAGTGAATGAAATGTAAAATATCAGTGCATCCTGGTAGTTTGTACTTTGAATGTATGATTTTTCTAAAATGTATGTATTTATTTTGTTTACTTTGTTTGGCTGTGTCATTGTATCATAGTGTAAGTTAACTTTCTTGTACTGTATTATTTCTTAAGTTATAAGAGTTTGTTTTGTCCAAGCCTTATGCTATTAGAAAGACAAATTTTGTTGAGATACTTACCTCCTATTTGCATATGACCTTTACGGATTAGCTGCTTATCACATCGAAACAAATTATGAGGGCTTCACTTTTGTTTCCTGTTTGAGGCGTTGTCGTGAATCAAAGTACGAAAACTCGAATGTAGAATAATACACAAAACGGATGCTGGCTATTGAGATAACGAAACAAGATGTCGCCTTGCACCGAATTTCAAGAACAATTAAATTTGTTTTTTTTTAAGTATTCTGTACAAAATCCAACTTTAAGAGAACACTGACTATTATTAAGTACAGTCGGTGTCTTCTACTCCGATTTCGAAAAGCTGCGCGTATTCTGTTTTGACAATGAATTTGATCTGAGAGAAAAGTAATAAAAAGGCGTGTATTTCTATTTCAGATCAATTAAATATATCACCTTAAAAGAGTGTTTCTCAAACTTATAACATTCGTGCACATCTTTTGGGACATAGGTCTTATCGGCGTACCCCTTCTCCCAGTGCCGTAGTGTTATATTTTTAGTGCGAAGTTTTAGTGATTTATTTTCTGTCACTTGCCACTTGAAGCTCTTTCGCGTACCACCGTTGGTACGCGTACCACGCGTTTAGGATACATTGCCTTAAAATATTTATCAATTTTGAAAAATAGGAGGCATTTTGGAAATTGGATTACAATTGGATTGCATTTTGGATTATTATTCGCTGACAGTGGGAGACAACACAACCTTAACACACAGTTAAATTTTTGCATAACACTATTTAATAAACACGTGCATATCTTGCATTAAAATCTGTAAATACTCGTATTCGGTAATGTATAATACCTGCATGAAACTCTGTGTGAATCAGTCATCAAGACAATGTACACAATGATAGCAAATATTAGGGTGACACAAATTTTGTAACCCTAATGCTGCTGTCAACATAATGACTACCCAGTGACAATGAACTGTCGCCGTAATGACATTTGCGCTGTAACACACACACACACACACACACACACACACACACACACACATATATATATATATATATATATATATATATATATATATATGAAAACTGTAAGCTGAACTTGAAGATCGGAGGAAAGGTTTCTTTTCGAATCGGTTCGATCAAATGGGATCATTTTGATTGTTCTATAGTAGACACCTAGAATAGTTCAGTAATCATGGAAAATTGGAGAAACATTTCCTATTATTTCAAACCATAACCAAAGGACGCATCAGTTGGTTTTACTAATGCCACAGAGAATTCACAGATAGCCTTGACTTTAATGTTTGTAGGTTTAACTTCAACGTGTTCCACAACATGCCCTAAAACAGTAACACAAGCAAGTCAGAACTCACTATTACTTAAATCACTTAGCAAATTTCCATCAGTGAGCCCAAATAATAATTTTATGGATCGCTTCCTAGTGATCTTTCCATGTTGCGTTGTAACTGATGACATCAGCTCTGTAGGCTTCCCATTCATGTAAATCAAATGTAATGTTCATTAAAGTTTGGAAAGTACAAAGCGAACCATTCTTCCCAAACGGCATCTCTTTATTTTCAAAAAGTCTATCAGGAGTTACGAATGCCGAAATTTCATTTGCCCTTTCCGTCATTGGAATTTGCCAGAATCCTTTCAAAGATCAAACTTGGTGACATATTTTGCATTTCCAATTTTGTCAATGCAGTCGTCCTTTATTGGGATTAGAAAGGAATCTGTTTTGGACACAGTTAACGTTTCTATAGTCAGTGCACATGAGTAAAATATTAGCTGGTTCGGCACAAGAACACATGGTGAACTCAGTGACGTTTACTTGTTTCTGTTAAAGCGCTCACCAACAAATACTAAGTTTATTTTCTCAAACATTCCTGTTTCAAATGGTTCACCCTATACGGATTCTGTTTCATAGGTGTGGAAAGTATAATTTCAACATCATGGTAAATTTTATTTGCTCGTGTTGGAACATCTAGAAACACGTGCTCATATTCAAGTGAGAGCTGTATTATTTCCTTCCATTCTGGTGGCTGCAGATGTGAAAGTTTCTAGTCCAGATTATTCATAGCTTCTGAATTCCGAAGATTTGTTATTGGATAGTCGCTACAGTTTGATTTCACTCCATCACTTAAATCCCCACATTTTGGGACGGGTACAACTAAATTGATTAAATGATTAACAAGTATAACTCTATCAACATATTTCTTTGATATATTTATATGACAAAGTTGTTTTTATTTTCGCCTCCCAAAAGTGTTAATAATATAATTTAAGTCACTTACTGTCATTTCAGCTCTATAAGGACCATAGTACATAGCCTGAAGTGTGTTTGAAGGAATGGGCAAGAGAGCCAGAACTGTATCATCAGGCTGAAAGCTCATTTCCTTTGTATTTGTATCATAATTTAATTAAATTTTTGACCCAGTAGGGTGAAGATTAGCTCCTGCTACTTCACAAGGCTTTGACAACATATGTTTGAAATCAGAAACGGAGTCAAGAAGATTTACGTCTTAAACTTCGTTTGATAGAAGTTCCTTTTTTAATATCTTCAAAGGTCCATGGAAAGTATGTCCGAAACTAGTTCAAACGCACAAAATCCTACAGATTCTTGAACTGATTCCCTAAAAGCAAACAAAAGTAAACGAACACCTTCGTCCCGCTCTCTTTTGGTATAGAGCAACATGGCCGAATCATATCTTTCAAAATCTGAGGAATTCTTTCTAACGCCCGTTATCATTAAAGGCGTTAGGTAGAAGATTGAAATTGCTGGATGCTTAACTCATGCATAACATGTTGGAAACTCCAGACATAATATCTGACCCTTGATCAGGTAACCAAATTAAATAAAAAAACTTTGTCAAAGCTTTTATTATAGTTTTAGTTTTAATATGCCTCTGGAATTCTTGTGGACTCATACATTATAGTCAACAAGTATTGGCCACCTGATTTAGTCTTAGATAAGTGACCGACACATTCCACCATTATTCTACTAAATGGTTAATCAAATGCAACAATAGCGTCCAGATAAGCCTTTCATATCTATTGATTAGGTTTTCCTATTTGACAAGTGTGACAAGATTTAAAGGATATACAAACATCATTGTATTTTTAGAGAATAAAAATGAATCAAGATCTTCTGATAAGTCATATTGACCCTTAAATGACCAGTCAAATGAGTTTCATGGGATAGACTAGCAATTTTCTGTCTGTGCGACTTAGGATCTACAACTTGATAGGTTACTTACCGTTCGTCATCAGATTGTAACTCAGGTTAGCTCCACTTTCTCATAACTATCCCATCTTTAACAAAAAACAAACATGTAATTATGTGGCTTCAAGTTTGTTAATAGTACTTTGAAACAAACCGCGGAACTCAGGATCTTGTTCCCGTTTGACACTGAGTGGTTGTTTGTCCCGATGTTTAGAATGATGAGAAAGGTAGTAAAAAGTGATCGCTGAGATGAATAGCTTTTGATTGGTCAACACGCGGAACAAATGTGACCTCAGCAAAAGCCTGACCAATACATGTGTCACATAAAGTAATAATTTTTCGCTAAACATCATTCTCAAGAGCTTTTTCATAGCTCTAAGTAACAGCACAAGCTGGGTATAAATTAGGTATATCATTTTCAATAGGATCATTCTGATCAATGCATCGCTTTTCATTTACAAGTGGATTACCCATAACCTTATCTATAGCTAGATCATTTCCTAGTAATAAATGAATACCCTTGATGGGCACAAACCTCACTGTTCCAACTGTCACGAGTCCTGAGACTAAGCATGATGACAAATTTACACGTTAGGTAGGAACATTAAGAAAGTCGCACTCTATTCCCAGAATAAGAAAATGTTCAATATAAAACGACTTCTAAGAAAAAGGCAAATTATACGATAATTAAAGACCCAGTTAAACTCAGGTTCCCCTAAACTCTCAATAGAGATAGGACTGGCCGAATCGCTTATAAGAAATATAGAACCTTTGGACATGAATGCTTCATAATTCTCCATAATAAACCCATTTGGTTTCTGTGACCCACCGAAAGTAATACTTTCTATAAATGACCGTGACCATGACCTCTTAGAAATAAGAGAATTTGGTATAGCTCTCTCTCTCTCTCTCTCTCTCTCTCTCTCTCTCTCTCTCTCTCTCTCTCTCCTGTTGCTTATTATTCAGTATGTGGCAATAATATATATCGATCGTGCCCTTTCTTTTTTCAGTAGTTGCACGTGGGAAGAGATAAGGATTTTTGTTGAGTCTTATTAAATTGATTCCTAAAAGTTGCGCCAGATTCAGATTTGGAAGTGCTCGTATTAAACTGAAGTGATTTGATACAAAAGACTGCTGAAAGGAAGATTTACTGAGGAGAGAAACTTTGTGATTTGTTGAATAATCGTTAGCTGCCAGCCTCTTTTCAAGTTTCCACCGTGTTCTCATCAAGAGTGGCCATGATATTACTTTGGATAAAATTGCTGAACCCTTCACCTTATATGAGCAGTTTAAGATGATTATAATATTCATCGACCTTTTAAGACGAGCACCAACTATCAAATTTCCCCATGCAAGTCGACATAGGTTTTATTAGTTGATTTTCTACAATGCCTAAACCCTTTTCGATATGTTGTGGGAACCAGCTCATAACCTTACAAGATATATTGTGTTCCCTTCTCTCTCTCTCTCTCTCTCTCTCTCTCTCTCTGCATCTGTTTTACCTCTCTGCGTTTTTTCTATGTCTCTTGTATTTCCCCTCTTCCTTTTCACATTGCACATGCATTAACCTATCTTCCCTTTCTCTATCCATAAGCTCTTTCTGCAACTGCTTAAGCCTCTCTCTTTTCCCTTTCTGAAGCTCAAGCTCATTCAACTCGTTTTCCGTCCTGCGCTTTAATTTCAATTCCATAACTTTCAAGTCTGAGCCCGATATAGACTTACTAATCACCTTTATCCAAAACAATCTTTTCCACAAATGTTGTACCAAATATTATTATTTCCAGCTTTTCTAAAGACGCCCTCGCCTCAGGTAGACCATACTGTCTGGCAAGCTAGAGCAATTCATCTTTTTCCAAGGACCCACACGTTTCCTTGGTAGGATTTAAAATAAAGGTCTCCACTTTAGATGGCAAAGTTTGCTGGTTTCACTATAGATTCCCAAAGCATGTGAAATAATACCTGAGACTTGGAAAATTAATTTAAAGTTCAAAAACACATTTATCTGAAATATTTAAACAAATTCATATCCCAAGGACAAGCGACCCCAAATTTATACCACGAATCTATGGTCTTAAATTAAGGAATAAAAATGACCGAAAACCAAAACGATTTGTAATAGTCAGCAAATAATTTATTTCCCTAGAACACATGGTGACAATTTCAAAACATCCGACAGTATTGTGAATTATATCTCCTATAATCCGAGAATTTCTGGCATAAATAAAGTTCCAACTAAATTCAAGTAGTATTCCAAATAAACTCCAACACGGTGTTGATGCATCTATAGTTTCTAATCTACTAATATACTAGTGGCCCGAAGTGTCATGATGTGCCAGCAGTATGTTGATGAATCTCAATAATATAATCCAAGATGTCCTTGTCTGAAGAGACTATAATTCCATGATTCTGTCCAAGAACATTGTTGGGTACTTTGTAATTCAAATAGAATAATAGCTAGAATAGATAATTCAAACCAAATAAAACACTAAACACAACAATAATGATTCTGCTACAAAATGTTAAAATACGAGTGGTTACTTATTCATGGTAACAAGATTTCATACTGCTCTACTTGACCCAAGTCACAAGTACTATTTCATGGAAACTCTCTTTCGACTTAATGGAATTTTCCATTTTAAAAGTTTGTCAGTCAGAATCAAGACAATTAATATGTTTACCATTAATAATGGTCTGAATATTTATTCCATAATCAAAGAGAAAATTTTAGCTATGTTGTTTATAAAATGACCCTGATCAGGTACAACATGAACTTGATTTTGAACTAAGGTCAAGTACAAAATACAATGATAGATAACACATAATAATAAACAACCTAACAAACAATACTAATTATATATACCTAACTATATATATATATATATATATATATATATATATATATATATATATATATATATATATATATATATATACGACTATGGTCAAACACTAAGCAACAGAAAGACGCAAAGTCAAAAACTTTCGTCAAACTTATTTAACAAATTGATGATCAATGTTATAAATAAAATGTTTAATGTTTAATGAGACGAACTTACAGTAGTATGAACTGAATCCATAATAATCGTGAAAAAGTTTGTTTAATGTCCAAAGGATCAAAATGTTCAGTTTAAGGGTCAGATTTCAGAATGTATCGATTCGACAGCAATGATGACGTGTCAAACTGGCCCTGTCCAGCAGAATAATTCACAACAATTCCAGAACATATTTTAGTCCAACGAGCACTTTCTATTTCCACTGAATAATCATAACACGTTTTGTTTTGTTGTGTTTTCCTTTTTTGTTTTTGTTTTTGCTTTGTTTTGTTTTGTTTTTTTTCTTTCAAATACTATCTACATACAGCACAAAAGCCTTTGCAGACTTGATATTACAAGCAGAACACAAGAAAAAAGTCAGAAATATGAATGAATCCAAAATAGGAATCAGTCTGATTGCTCATTTCGTTTCCTTACATACTCCTTCAAGAACATATTGCGACTATATGCTTCAATGCACCCTGTGTGACAGATCTTACCACACAGTCTAAAATTTTGAAATAACTATTCATGTGAGCAAGCCCATCCAATCTAAAACAACTTAATACTTCTAGGAGTCCACCTGAACTAAACCCTATATAGGAAAAAGAACAAAGCTTGTCGCCAGGTCTTAGTGCTAAGATTATCATTGGTATCAGTCAACATCTATATAAACATCTATTTGTAAATATTATGTAAATTTGCTTTCTTAATATCTTAAAACAAACCCTACTCAAGAATGTCAAATCTAGTTATATATAATCGCTAACATTAAAAAAGAATAAAAATTACAACACTTATAGATAAACATAACACATCTCCAAATGCGAAAAAGAATGATTTATGCAATTAAGCATTCTGTTTGCCATATTAATCAAACACACAATTAGTAATAATATAAACGGAATTAGCGAGAAGTCACTGCGGACAATAATAACAGAACTCAGCAAGATCTTTTTGAAATGTACTACAATGAAACAAAAATGAAAGTTTCATATGTAAGTTACGAGGATTTTGTAAACAACAAAATTCGTCGGAACAGGTTAACACAAATAACGTCCAAGTTGCGGAACAAGTTCCACGCGGAGATTGTTACTCTATTTTCAGATGAGACGGAACAATTGATTCACCACTATTCTGTAAACAAATAAAAAGTAAGAGTCTTTCGTGTGTCATGTAGAAGGCTTCTAACTACCATGTACAGGTCTAAAACAATGTCACTCTTTCATTTACCAGTCTTGATTTACTCACCCAGGTATAGTGAATAAAACATTTATGTGGTGTCTTATTGTGAAATTACATCGTTGGTGCCAACTACACTAGAAACTGGCATTGTTAACATAGATTCGTCAACAAGTCCTGAAACTCGTTGTGGTGCATACGCGGTGGTAACAACGTCCCTATACTAAATGTTTGAGGTAAATGTTGGCCAATGAATTTTCACAAAGTCGTATTTATTGAGAAAAAAATTCGAGTGTGCACTTATTTTTCGCAAAAAGGAGTGTGAACTTCTATTTTGCAAACTTCTGTTCCATGAGCTGAGACACTGGCTATAGCAGGTCAGTATCCTAGAATGTAAAGTTATGTTGCCATTGTTAAATCTGGTTATGATATAACTGTTTACAATCAAAGAAAGGTAGATAATGTTTGAGCTGTTTTTGAGCCAATGTCCCTCCACTTTCGTCATGTCGCAAACTGAGTAAACATACTTGAACTCGATGACTTTGCAAACAAATTTTGCTTGGTAGCTGTTAGTGTATTTATCACATAAAATTAATCATAGCAGCGTGTATCTCTCTCTCTCTCTCTCTCTCTCTCTCTCTCTCGATCTATATATACACATACAAGCGTATAACTAAAAACAACAACAACAACAATAATAATAATAGTAACGACGACCAATTTATATAAGCTAGTATCGTGAAATATATGTAATAGCAGCCTGCTTGTTTTTTATTTTGGGGGGGGGGAGGAGTTATGGTGCAAGAACAGGTAAATGCAACAGTCTAGTTGAATGAATCTAGCATGGTCATTTAAAACAAGTTATTTAATTTGTGACCAAGTACGTCCCATCAAATTTCATGATTTCATGTATAACGGTAGGTATACGGTGTGTATAACCATAAGGTGAACGCAAGAGATCAATTAAGAATGTATAAACAATGCGCATGTGCACAACACACGATTAAGGTGGTAGAAGGCCTTGGAGCTTTTTGTAAAAGATCCCCCACAACCCGCAAACGTTTCATTGCGCTGTTGCGTACCTGGAGCAACTGTTTCCCTTGTTCCGCCTTTAATCCGACCTTTGCTTGTGCCTACAAAGGTAATATCCTCTCCTGGGTTTAGGCTTATGAAAATGACTTCAGACTATTGTGTAGGTACCAGAAATAAAGAGTCATTGAGATGCGCTGAGACTGCACATATGAATATGCTCTTGTATGTAGGGACAATGAGGCACGCCAGGGTTAATACAATAGCTCTCTTCTACTTCCTAGAGATGAGTTAAAAAATTGCATACGATGTAAATTCTTACGAATGCCTATCTAATTATGTACTGAAATTTTGTGGAGATACCATGTGATCGAATACCTTGAAGACTGAATTTTTGTCCTAAAGGGAAAATGCAATTGGTTTTGTACCTTCATTCATAAAAGTCTTTAATTAGCTTCCTTGGAAAAGGCAAGTGATTTAATCTATTTGCAAAATAATTGTGCAATCAGCCCTCCTGGGATGGACTGCAATTCAATATGTTCACTAATGAATACAAGTCTATAATCGTCATACCTAGAAAAGACATATGAGCATTCATTCATGAAAGTAGTATTATATATTCCAATGATAATTAGTCTCTATTCAGTTAAGAGAGCTTTACAGAAGATTTTGTTGACAATATAAATAAGCTTTTATCAATGTAGAGAATGAATTCGTAACATTTCAAGGACTACTGAGGTGAAACTGTAGTTTGCAATTTGGTTTTAGATATTGATAGCGGGCACACTATCATGCGAAATAGTAAAACTGTCAACTATATGAATCAAATAGCTGTACATTTTATAAACATGTCGATAATTTTAATTTTTTATTTTTGTTTAAGGGAGGAAATGTCACATATCGGTTATGTTTGTTTTATGTCTGATAATTACCGAAGTACACGAGTTCACGTTACTTTTCAAATTCGGTTGGAATCGGGACAACAACGACTAATTCTTCATTCCAAATTAGGTTTCTTTTTGTTCTACCTACAAGTACTTTGCCATTATACTTACGCGTTAAAAAAATGTTTATAAGTAGATACCATTCAGGGCCGGATTACCCATTAGGCATACTAAGCACATGCTTAGGGCACCAGCCCAACAGGGGCGCCAGAAAACTTCAAATAAACCTTTTTTCTAGCTTTTAATACTGTTTTCTTGAGTTTCACATTTTGTAAGGGGGGGGGGCACCATAAAAGTTTTAGTACATAGGGCCCTTGAAGGCTTTATTCCGTCACTGATACCATTATATATCTCTCAAGAGTGATATGCTTTAAACAGAACCTCTTCACTAAAATGAAAACAATAAGAATGAAATGTCGACACTTCTTCATTTTAATACATAACAAGCACAATATGCACATTCAAACGAGATTCATGTGAAAGATATCCGGCTCGGCTTGTGGTACATTTGTTCTCAGCTAAGATTGGTGGGTGTCACACTTTTGCTGCCAATTTTATTTTAGTAATAATCCTACCGCTGGCGGTGAAGTACTCGATATAAATGTTTCTGTGTGTGAGTTGAATCGTTAAATAAATATATATGAACAGCCATCCAAAGTTGTAGGCAAATGATGTCCAACTAGATTTGAGAACCTCCATGTCGTATAATCTCATTTATATTTTTCAAAAGGAACAAAAGAGAAGAAATGGAATTTTAAACATTTCTTCATTTTTTACATCAAAAAATATTTAAGGCTTCTTACAGCAAAGCTTACGAGTGGCCTTCTGCACTCTTAATAACAATCGTTCATGAAAACACGCGTGATCTAACAGTGCTTATCTTTCCTCTCTTGAAGAGAAGCAGCAGGAAGGGTGAACAGACCACTCTTATAATTAAGCCAAATTTTAGTGATAATTGAGGCAAGTGGTCTGTTCGACTGCCGTACCGCGAAATCATTTGTCTTAATCATAATGCAAATATATTCATTACCAAATGTCTGTCCACCCCCCACCCCCCTGCTGCGGTGGACCCTACAACTTGGTTTTCGAGCAAATTTTGCATTATGATTAAGACAAATGTGTAAGGTTCGACTGCCATACCGCGCATATCATCTTCCCTTCTTGTCTGCTGTTATCTTACACACACATGTGGTCATTCACCCTTCCTGCTGCTATGAATTTATCCAGATCAACTATTGCATGTATATACATGAAGTGAGTCATACATACATGTACTGAGATAGGTATGCGTACCGATTTTTCAAGGACATGTGTGGTAGTTCAAACAATAGCTGTGTTTATCGCCGCGGATATCTCCGCGGAGATAGGTATTTGTGTGCATTTTATTTCCGTGCTTTAATTTTAAATATAATACATTTTAATCGGTTCATATATATAATGGTAAAATATCTTAATAAAATTATAAATATTTATTTATTTGTAAAATCAGACATCAAATGCTATTGCACAATAATCACATATAATAATTTCTAAAACGTATATCCGTAGTCGAGTTCGTTAGCTCAATGTTAAAGTTGCTGGAAACTTTAATACTGATGTTTGCAGTTCGACCCCAGATCTCGCCGAGATGGGTTCGGGTCCCCGGGTCGCCCACGTCTTTTTAATAAGTGGGGGGGGGGAGGCATCCCCTGAGATTTCGATAAACCACCACGTATCTCGTGGTCGGATTCCATTTTGGAATTCTACCCCGGGGTTTCGTGGGGGTTTTATCGAAATCGCAATGCCTAGACAGCCTTCTGAATTGCTAATATTTCGCTTTCGTCAATTAGAAATTCGCCGGGAGGTGTGTCTATGCAAATTTGCCCCCCTAAAATAATCAGTAGCATGTCTTGAGCTCTCTGCCCCATGGAAGAACCCCCAAATAAACATCCAGAAAGGGTGTTAGCCAAAAGAAACAGAACATGGGCGTGCCGCATAATACGTCATAAGAGAGACGACAATGTAAGGACCCCATGAAAGTCACACAGGCTATCGAGGGGCTCCATTGAAGGGTAACCGCTAGGATCTACTGATTATTTTTGATAAATTAAAATACAGACAAACATGCATACATACAGACATACATAGAAAGGGGAAATAATTCTCTAGCAGAGGAGGAGCAGAGTTATCGCGTTTTATTAAGTATTTTTGGTGATTTCAAATTCAATTAAATATCTATTATAAATATTATTTAATAATGAATATTGGAGAACCTCATTCAGCTAGATTAGCACGAGAGCGACTAGAAGCAATTAAAAAATATTTACCTGTTCGTGATGCTTTCAAGCAACAATTACAAGAACGACAAGAATCTCAAGTCGAATTTGAAGAGGATACAAAACAATTATTTAAACCGATTGTCGAACCAACAAAGAAAATTGTTACAGCAACGGAGGCAACACAACGAGCTCTTGAAACATTACCTGCTGATATTGCTGGTCGTATTCAAGCGGCTCAACCACAACCACAACCACAACCACAACCACGACAACCAAAACCAGAATTAAGATAATAGATAAATTTACACCTGAAGGTATTGCTGCTATCAAGGACAAAGACCAATTACTTGATATTGCCGCATTTGGATATTATGAAAGACAAAAATATGTAAAACCAGAACATGTTAAATCTCTGAACTCTGCCAATTGGATTAAGGATGTATATCGCATATATACTGGTATTCCAGAAATTAGATCTAATGAAGATATTAAAAATTTTAATGAATTTGATGAGGTTGTACATAACTATATAAAAGAAAAATCTAAACAATTGCCACAATCTCCAAAACCACAAAAACAACCACGATTTAAATTACCACTATCACCAATGCTACCACCACTACCACAACAAGTATCACCACCACCCCAACAACAATTGCCACAAATATTGCCACCACTATCACAGCAATTAATACAATCTCCAAAACAACAAAAACCAAGCAAAAAGGAAGAGGAGGAAGAAGAATATTGGCCGTCAGACACCTCTTCTGGCAACGTAATTGGAAGTGGTTTAGGAAGTGGTCTTATTACTTGTCCCAATAATGTTCTTGCTGATGTTGATCGATTAGAAATCCTCATTGGAGGAAAACGAGCTGGTAATAATTCCCTAGAAATAATTAATGAAGCAGCTGATATTTGCAGACGATTATTTACCGGTGGTATCATGGACGTTGATGTTTATCAGTCTCTTATTAATGAAATTGCCGATGTCTACTACAGCGACTGAGTATGTAATTAAATATAATTACTATAATAAAATGATCGTACATAGTACTCAACGTGGACCAACTATGGTCAGGGTAATAAATTCAAGATTACCAGTATACAAGACAACCTACGGAGATGGACTAGGTGATGTTGTTCAGGGTCTATTTAGAAGGATAGCCCCAAAAACAATACCGATCGCAAAGCAACTGGGAATGAAAGTTATTGATGTTGTTCGTGAAAAAGGTATTGGTGTTGTTGGTGATGTTGCTGGTAAAGCATTTTCATCGATCAAAGATAGACTAGCACGATTAATACGACGAAAACCTCAGACACCAGTAAAATTACCTAGTACAGAAGTAATGCCTGCAAATGTCAGTAAAATAATAAATCAAGTTGCTAATCAAAAACTAGCAGAGTTGGCTGATGTACCAATGTCAGAAAAAGAAAAAAATATAACTGCTAGTCTGATAGCAGGAAGTGGTTTCACTTCCCGAAGTGGTCTCACTTCCCGAAGTGGTCTCACTTCCCGAAGTAATCTTCGTTTTAGACGATAATAAATATAATAAAGATGTTCAAACGTATATCTGATCCCGCATTTGACATGGACGCACCAGTACTTAAAGATGAGTCTGTGCGTGATTATCAGTATTATTCTTACGACGCACGAATTCCAGATCAGCGTGGACGAATTGAACTACAAGTTCAGGATACAAGTAGATATTTCTTACCCGCTGAAGCATTTATTGAAGTCGAAGGTGAAATTTTAAATATTGCTAATCCTGCAGCACCAGTAGTATATGGAGACGATGTTAATGTCGGTTTTGTTAATAATGGTATTATGGCATTATTTGACAGTGCAACGTACATGATTGACGGAAAAAATATTGAATCTATTCAGAAGGACGTCGACGTTGCAACAACAATACTTGGTCTTGCAAGATATAGTGATGATTATTCAAGATCAGCTGGTCCATCAATGATGTTTGCAAAGGATACAACTGATTCTCCAGAGTATCGACAATATGAAATAGGACAACCAAGAAATTTTGCTAGAAACGCCAATGCGGATGTACAAAGTATGATTATTAATGTAGATCCAGATTTCAACTTAGGATTTAGATCACGTCGAGCAATGTTGCGTGGTGGAAGAAGAGCATTTTCATGTGTGATTCCACTATCACATATATTTGGATTTTGTAGAAATGTCAGAAAAGTCATTTTCGGATCTAAGCATACAGTTGTACTTGTACGAAAAGCAACCGACAACGATGCATTATGGAGACTCGCTGGTGATCCTGGCAAAGTAATTCTTACAAAACTTTCATTGTGGATGCCGGTGATGACTCCATCAATAACTGAAGAAGATCGTCTACTCTCTTTTATGAATCAAGGTGGTAAATCAGCATTATCGTGGTTAACAATGACCACAGATGCTGTCCAGAGTAATATTAATGGTTTATTTACATGGCAAATAGCATCACAACAAGGTGTTTCTGCACCACGATATATATTTATTGCATTTCAAGATGCTGCACGGGTGGATGATCAAACACGTAGTATTATGATATTTGATAATCTTGGTGTTTTCGAAGTTTCCTTAAGAATAAATGGACATCAAGAACCATCCGAGGATATTTTACTGAATTTCGATCAAAATCATGTAGCACGTGTATATCACCGTCTAATGACGTTCATGGGACGTGAACAAAATGTTGATACTGGTTTACAAATATCACAATTGGATTTTACAATATTATACCCAATTTATTATTTTTCGCTCGAACATTTAGATTTAACCAGACAATCTGTAGTCGATATACCTTTTCGAGCTCATGTTAATAGAGATATTGGAGCTATTGCCAATTACAGAGCAATTGCTGTCATACTCAGCGATAAATCGATGTTACTTGAAGGTGCTGGTGGACGAATGAGAGTCGTTGATGCTCCAGTAGAAAACATGTAATTAGATTATTTATGAATATTATAATGTCGTATAATAATGCTAGTGTTAGTCTGACTCCTGGTCAGATTAAAAGGATACAATCAGCATCAAAAAATAATTGCGGATTAAAAATATTGCTAAAGAAAGATCAGATGAGCGGTTCAAATAAATTATCTCTTACAGAACGTCAGCTCGGGCATTTCAATGAAGCAAAAAAATCAAATAAAGGTATAAATCTTAATCTTTCTGCGGGTGCCATTAAAGATATAACTAAGACGGGTGGTATATTTCCACTTCTTGCTGCTATACCAGCATTAATAGCCGCTGCAGCTCCAGCTGTTGCAAAAGCAGCTGCATTAGGTGCTGTTGGAACTGCTGCTGGAATGGCATTAAAGAAAGCAACCGGACAGGGAATAAAACGAACACCAAAAAAAAAGGGAAGGGGTCTAAGATTACCAGGGACCCCACACTAGTACGGAAATGGCCTAAGATTACC
The DNA here is from genome assembly GCA_016617855.1 of Megalonaias nervosa. Lineage (NCBI taxonomy): Eukaryota > Metazoa > Mollusca > Bivalvia > Unionida > Unionidae > Megalonaias > Megalonaias nervosa. The sequence goes on along the minus strand of JAECUM010090547.1, from coordinate 2,118 downwards.
AGGGACAGTTTACTAATATCTCCTATGTCCAATTTTGATTTACTAGATGCTGCTAAAAAATTAAAAATAAAAAATTTTAGAGGAGTTTTTATGCGCGATCAATTACCGAAACAACCAAATAACATTGAAACAGGTATTATTAATCTCGATGAAAATTTTGGTCCAGGCACGCATTGGGTCGCTTATGCAATTGATCCACGTGGAATTATTTATTTTGATTCATATGGACTAGCTCCACCAAAAGAATTCTTAAAGTATATTAGCGGTTATCAAAGTACTCCAATATGGCATTCAACGTTACCAACACAAACATTAACTGATCCACCAATATGTGGTCGAGAAGTACTTAACGTACTTGATGCTATATCAAAATCAACAAAACCACCCCACAAAGCTGTACATGAATATACTACGACGTCATATTTAAACAGACATTAGTAAATATAATGGTAGATATTTATGGAAGATCTTCTCGTGGTAAAGGTCATCAGCAAGTTGATTTATCTAAGTATGCAACTCTTGATCAACTCAGAAATGAAATTGATGATTTATTAAATCTCGCAAGTGTGGATCAAAATGAAGTAGTTGTTTTTCAGGATAATCAAGGCCGATTAAAAACGAGTAATATACAACTATCAGATGTTCTTATAAGAATTCCAACTGCAGTCACTGATAATATAGTTATTTTTGCCGATCAAGGTAAAATATAAGATTCTGGTACATCACTCAGTAATTATATTAAGAAATCCGGCGATGTATTTACAGGAGATATTAATATGAATCAGAATAAAATCACCGACATTGGAAATCCAACCGCAGATGCAGACGCCGCAACAAAGAAATATGTCGACGATCAAGAATCTAAATATGTACTGACCAACCACGGTATAACGCGTGCATTTCTCGACATGAATAATAATGGCATTAATAATCTTAGAACACCGGAATATGATTTTGATGTTGCAACGGAAAAGTATGTTGATGATAAGGAAATTCCTATTTCAACTTCGTTAAAAACAATCGGTGATGAAATTACTACACTTAGTGCTGAATTATCTAAATACATAGAAATGTTCTTAAATTTTCGTAGAAATGTAAACAAACAGCCCTTCAAAGAATTGTTTGGTGATCCACCAACCGTTGACATAAAACTAGCCGACATTAACACGAAACTTAATGATATTGCCAGTGGAATACCTAATATTGTTCAAAAAACTAATCTGATTAAAATTCCACACGGACAAATTAAAAATATCGTATACACAGTAGCATCAGGACAATCAACATGGACACTACAAAATAATACTATCAAATATACCGCAGAAGTTACTGGTATTTACAGGCTGTCCGTATTTAGTGATGAAAGATTTGCTATAATTAACAGATATATATTGCGTCATTCAACGGATTCTCTCTCTGGAGTTGTATCTATATTGTTAAGAAAAGATGTTGAAGAAACATTTATACTGAGAATATATGATCAAACAATAACCTTAGAGCCTTATTGGTGGCATATGGAATTTGTGGCTGAAACACCGCAATTAATCACTTAATATAATAATAATGGATCAACCTCAGTCTCGTATTGACGTTCAACTTTACAGATGTAATCAAGTATGTGAGCGTCTCACTAAACTAAATAATTTTATCGACTATTATAACAAGAAAATAAAAAAATATAAAAGACGTATAGTTGTTGTTGATGTAGTTGTTTACTCGGTTTCTGCTGTTATTACTGGAACAGGATTATTATTATCAACATTGACGATGACAGCACCTACTATTATAACCATTATTGTTTCAGCATCAACGACTATTGCTGGAGTTCTCGGTATTATAACCAAAAAGATACATACTTGTACAAATGCTAAATTGCACGATTATATGATTACATTACACACAGTGGCAGAGGCATGTTCTAAATTATCTTTATATATTTCTTCGTGTGTCAGTGATGGTGAAATATCTGATACTGAATTCGCGATGATGATGAAAACTTATGATGACGCTTTTAAAGTGATCGCTAATGATTTTAACGAATTAAATAACAACAATAATAATAATGACAGACAGGGAGTTACTTCAGCAGATCGTCACTAATACGACTCCGGCAAAAAC